>JBBPBX010053185.1:0-23935 GCA_038048925.1 Garcialebias charrua | reverse complement strand
AGTGAAAATTCGCAAAGTAGCAACCTTATATTTATTCCCACACTTTTGCAATGTTCTAAACTCTTAGACCTACGTAATTGTAACAACATACAGTATGTACCGTATACTGTACGGTACTGTACTGCAAAATTTTATATGGATACTCGCCAGCCTTGGTCCGGTTCTGATCGGCTCTCTGCAGCCATTGAGTACCAGACGCTTTTCTAAAGAGCCGGACCTTTGGAGAGACAGCACAAACCCACACAATGGTCCAGATGGAGTCCAAGTAATCCAGAGAAATCAGATGAAAAAAGGTCTGGGTGAGCTCTGGAGAAGACACTGGACCTCCAAGCAACACCTCCCTGCTTGAGAGGCTTCCTGGGCAGACAAGTAGCACTCACATTGATTGATGAGGCTGGAAGTAGTCCTGGTCCGGTTCTGATCGGCACTCTGCAGCCACTGAGCGCTGAAGTCACTATGAAAAAGGACCAAACTTTTTAGTCTGGTTTGGATCAGATCAAAAACTTTCCCTTTATTTTGGCAGAAAGCAGCAGGCTGGTAGCACTGTTAAATTCTGGGAATTGCACTGTTGCCTTGTGGGTAATGCAGTTATTTTAGACTGGCGATACTGTAATAATAATAATAATACTGTAATAATAATAATCATTTTATTTAAAAGCGCCTTTCAGGACACCCAAGGACACTTAACAAACACAGTTGAAACATCAGTAGGAACAAATTGAAATATAGAATAAATAAAGAATATAAAATACAAAATAATATAAAATACATTTAGTAAAGTTAATGATAAGCTAGTCTAAAGAGATGTGTTTTCAGAGCAGTCTTGAACAGAGAAAGGGAGGTGGTGTTTCGAAGGTCTGGCGGTAGAGCGTTCCAGAGGTGAGGGGCAGAGCAGGTGAAGGCCCTGCTCCCCATGGTGGAGAGGCGGGCAGAGGGTACATGGAGATGTAGCGAAGAGGAGGATCTGAGAGAGCGTGATGGGATGGAGATTTGTAGGAGGTCAGATAGATAAGGAGGGGCAAGGTTGTGGATAGCTTTGAACGTGAGAAGTAGAATTTTGAAGATGATGCGTGATTTAACCGGGAGCCAGTGGAGCTGCTGCAGGACAGGAGTGATGTGGTTATAGTAGGAGGTTTGAGTGATGACACGGGCAGCTGAGTTCTGGACCATCTGTAGCTTGTGGAGAGATTTGTTGGGGAGGCCGTAGAGAAGGGAGTTGCAGTAGTCGATACGGGAAGTCACAAGACTGTGCACCAGGATGGCTGTGGAGCGGGGTGTGAGAGAAGGACGGAGACGGTTAATATTACGGAGGTGGAAATAGGCAGACCGAGTAATATTGTTGATGTGTGAGGTGAAGGAGAGAGTGGTGTCGAGGATGACACCGAGACTCTTGACCTGAGGGGAGGGGGATAGCAGAGAGTTGTTAAGGGGGACGAGAAGATGTTCTGATTTTGAAATAGTTTTTGGTACCAACAAGAATGATTTCTGTTTTGTTACTGTTTAGTTGAAGGAAATTGTTAGAAAACCAGTGATTTAGCTCGTTGAGACAGTCGGTGAGGATGGAGGGTGGGTGGGTGGAGTTTGGTTTTGATGACAAGTAGAGCTGTGTGTCATCAGCATAGCAGTGGAAATGGACGCCGTATTTGCGGAAGATGTGACCTAGAGGAAGGAGGTAAATGATGAAGAGGAGGGGTCCGAGGACAGAGCCTTGGGGGACACCCGTGGAGATGGGGAAGACTGGGAACGGAAGGATTTAATCTGAATGAATTGAATGTGGTCGGTGAGATAAGGGTTGAACCAGTCTAAGGAGTACCTGAGATGCCAATGGAGGTTAGTCTGTTGAGGAGGATAGAATGACAGATGGTGTCAAAGGCAGAACTTAAATCAAGAAGAATGAGGATGGACAGAAGACCAGAGTCAGCAGCAAGAAGAAGGTCGTTGGTAATTTTTATTAGAGCTGTTTCGGTGCTATGGTGGGGGCGAAAACCGGATTGAAACTCTTCATAAATGTTATTGTTGGACAGGTGAGTGAAGTTGACTAGCAACAACTTTTTCAAGAACCTTGGAAATAAAGGGCAGATTGGAGATCGGACGAAGATTACTGAAGTTGGTAAAGTCGAGACCTGGTTTCTTGATGATGGGGGTGATGGCAGCAGATTTGAAGGCTGTGGGAACAATGCCAGAGGTTAGGGAGGAGTGGATGATGTTAGTGATGATAGGGAGCAGAGACGGGAGACAGGATTTAACAAGAACTGTGGGAAATGGGTCAAGTTGACAGGATAAGGACTCAAGGGCCATGCAGAGCTGTGCGTTTTGAGGAGCGCTGCGCCACGCCGTGTGAGCGCCGCGGCACAAGCCTTTGAACGTGGGCGTGAACGCGCCAAGCTTAAATTTTATGGCCGCTCACGCGCACGCGTTGTCTCACAATAAACTGCCCGGTGGCGGACTGTTTTGTATGAGACACAAATGTATTAAATATCCCTTCTTCATCGCTGAACTTGGCTTTTCTTTTGTTTTTTTGCCAAAAGTCAAGTGATCGCTTGAAGCGGTCACCATTCGCTCCTCCTCCGATGAGGAGGAATGAATGAACTTGTCACGAGTGAACTAAAGTCATGTCCAACGTGGATGCGCAGGTTCTAAACATTTCCTGGTGTGCTGGTCTGCTGTGTGGGCAAGGACCAGCGCTCCCTGTTTTAATTCTAATTTTTAGGACTTTTTATTAACATATAAACACAGAACAAAGCTGCGCAGCCCTCTGCCTTTCCCGACCTGTCAATCAAATCAGTAGTGCGTGTCAGCAAATGACCAATCAGCGACCTCAATTTGTCCCGTAGCTAAACGCTCCGCCCTGCTTCTGCTCAAATGACATCAAGTATTTGGAGCGAAAACGTTGCTGCTTCACGCTGAGCTCTGCTGTGAACTGCACACGCGCGTGGCGCGGCGCTCGTACAGACGCACAGCTCTGCTTTGCCCTTTAGACTTGCTGATAATGTCAGCAATGTCATCAGCAGAGGGGAGGGAGAAGACAGAGAAAGGGAGGGAGGGAGGGAGGGAGTTCAACATAGATGCTTGGGGCAGTATTTGGTCCAAGGTGTTTATGAATTGAAATAATCTTTTCATTGAAATATGACATAAGTGAGTTGCAAAATTCTGTGGAAACCATGTGAGAGGGTAGAGAGTTAGGAGATGAGACAGAACGGTGAAGGAGAGAGAACAATGGGCCTCATGCAAGAACCGTTCGTACGCACAGATTTGTTCTTAAACTGTGCGTACGAGTGATTTAGGAGCATTTGTGGCATTCAACAATGTTTTCGTATTCTAAGATTTTTTTCAGATACGAACAAAATTTACGTGTGGTCCAGACCTGTCGTATATTTTACGAGCAGTCAGTCTGCTGTTATCCAGACGGATTTTCTCCACTAATAACTTTATACTTCGTTATTTAGAAAATATTTTGGGTTTAAAAAAATCACGCACCATAATTATTCTTGACAATAGGTTATTCTGTTTGAATTAGAATTATAATTTTAAGTTTAATTTGTCTGGTGTGTCGCAGGCTTCGGTGAGTCGTGCGCTCCCCTTGGTCATCAAAGCCCTCCTCAAATTAACACCCAGGTACATAAAATTCCCATACACCGCCGCAGAACAAGTACAAATTAAGACTGATTTTCATGCTATTGCTGGACTGCCAAACACCATCGGAGCAATAGACTGTACACACAGACGGATCAAAGCACCTTCACCTGACGCATTCCCATTCCTCAATCGGAAGCAATACCACTCCATAAATGTCCAAATTATATCTGATTCGAAATATAACCTGCTAAATGTGGTTGCGCGATGGCCAGGAGGAGCGCATGACTCATTTGTGCTGCAAAACAGTGCTGTTGGCACGCGTCTTGCGCAAGGTGCGCATGGAGATGGCTGGCTTGTTGGTAACTTTTTAATTTGTAATTGAGGATTTGGAATTATTCTCTGATCATTTACCTATAACTCACTATTTTCCACAGGTGATCGAGGCTATGCATTAGCCCCATGGCTTATGACACCTCTAAACAGCCCTCAGACAAGACAGGAGCGCTTGTGTAATAAGCTGCATACACGCACTCGTGCTGTAGTTGAGCGCACAATTGGAGTTTTGACATGACATTTATTTTTCCATCCATCTCGGTAACGCAGACTTTTCCTTGACCTCCTCCTGTTGCAGTCATAGAGCACCGTGCTGCGGCGAGACGTTTTTTTGAAGCCATTTTCAGATCAAACCATTTTTTCTTGATTTCTGATACTGTACGACCCACGGGAGACACAACATTAACAGCAGTGGTTATTTCATGCCATTCTTTGGCTTTAGCTGGTCCTTTAATCCCATGAGTGACGCTGCTAAAAAGGACAGATTTTCTTTTCTCGATCTCGGAGAGCAGAACTTCAATCTCCGCACCCGTAAAGTTCTTCTTTTTACTTTTCGCTGTCATTTTATGAACGGACACTTCCTGCTCTCTGAGGCAGGAAACGTAGCCTTATATGGTGTTTTGAGGGGTGGGAATTATGTAAATGACCTCTCCGCGTGCACGAGCAGGTGGATAGAACAGGTGCAATTCATTATATTTACGCAGCTCATTTACACACTTTTCCTGAGGATAGAAGAGTTTGTTGAATCTGACGTGGCATGTTCGTACGAACGCTTCACAAAAGTAAGAGAAATTTAGGATAAAAATACGAACATGTTCTTGCATGAGGCCCATTGTCTTTGAATTGCCAACATTAGAACTGATGATGTCAGAGAAGTAGCTGGATTTGGCTTGAGAAATACTGTTCTTGTAATGGATGAGGTGGTTTGCATAAAGTTCCTTGTGAATTGTGAGACCGGATTTTTTTATAGAAACACTCTAGCCGCCGACCTTTGGTTTTCAGGGAGCGGAGTTCTGGAGTGAACCAGGGTGCAGAGTTGGAGAAGGAAACAGTCCGGGTTTTCAAAGGAGCAACAGAGTTAAGGATGTTGGTGAGGCTGTTGTTGTAGAATGTGACAAGATCATCTGGGTTGGAAGAATTGAAGGTGAAGGTATTACGGTAATATGAGATAAAAGAGTGTCATGGTTGAAATTCTTGATATTACAGAAGGAAAGAGTGCGTTGAGGATTCTCTGAGGAAAATTTAAGATTGACATTGAATGAAATCATCAGGTGATCAGTAAAAGGAAGTTAATCAGAAGAACAGTTAAAAGGAGAGAGTCCGGAGCAGCAAAGTAAGTCCAAAGTGTGGTCCTTTATGTGGGTTGGAAAGTTGATGAATTGTTGGAAGCCACAACTGTCGAGGCAGGATGTGAAGTCTTTGGTGAGGGGGTTGTGTAGATTTATTGAAAGAAAACTACAAACTGGCAGCGCCTGTCTGTAGTATTATTGATTTTCGTTAACTTTTTATCTGTACTGTCCCAAATGTGTAAGTAATATTAACGTTGACAATCATCGAAATACTGAGAGCGAGTCTGTGAAAGTCGAACCGCGAAGTAGTGAGGGACTGCTGTACTGCCATCCTTAAGCTACAATCTCAAATTTAATAATCATTCTTTAGAAACCTACTAAAGCCATAGCTGTTGAAAAACACGACTTTTCATTGTTTATTTGAATTTTATTTAAATATGAGCCTAAACTTGAAGTTTAATTCTTACTTAGGTGTGCCAAGTCCCAGGTTAAGATCCCGGACGAGCCCCCAATCATTTTATTTGATCTTTTCCCTGCCTGAACCAGGTTAATGCCTGTTAGCAAAATTCTCTGAAACCAGAATACTTTAAATGTAATATTTTTTTCGAGTCCATATTTTTAATCCAATCTTTTTTTTTTTTCTTTTTTTTTTTGAAGCTCAGTAGAGTTAAGAGAGCGTGGTCTTGTGTGTTCAAACTAAAATCACAGAACTGACCTGTATTTAAAAGTTGATTGTTTTTATTTTATTTTTTACAAAATTTAAAGTTTGTTAGTTGTCTTAAAGCTGATTCTTGTTACGTTTTCTACTTTGTTTAGGTGACGGCTCTTCATCTGAAAGCGTCCTTTGCCCAGAAAGTCCCCTAAAATATGCCTTCTGCGTTTTGACTAGTCATCGTCATGGATTTATTACCATTTGCTAAGCTGGAAAACAAACAAGCAACTTCTAATATTGGATGTCTGTAATTTGAGATCTGACAGTCTTTTTAGGATTTAGTCTGAGCCTGTTTGGATTCATTGGGCTCGACTGAATAAACATTCAAACCAAATTTGTTTTAGGGCGGAGAAACATGATGCTCATCAACATCCGTGTTTGCTTCATTTCTTAACGTAAGCTCCCGTGTTGACTTTTAGCTTTGTCATCCTGACTGTATGAGAAGGGAAAGAAATGCCCAAGGTGGTAAACAAACCCAGACTGAAGACTTTAGGATCATTTCCTCTGTTGAATAATGTTCTTCGCATTTTAAACTGATTTGTTTTTGGTCCTTCACCAGGAGCAGACAGAGAACTCCAACAAAGAGAATCGATAAAGTCCAGGTAACTCGTCGCATTTTCGTCAGCAGCTTGTGCATGTCAGTTTTTTCAGGTCTGTTTGTGCGTAACAGTATTTCCTCTTTGACTTCTTAACAGCTTTCCAAATGGAGAACTGGAGCAGCATCTGGACCCTTAAAAAATAAATAAATCTACACCAGAACATTAAAACGTCGACACAGGAGGGATTAACCGAGCCGTTACTTCACACCGTCGCTCCACAGGAAGCACACACTGAGGATGGTTGCAGGTTAAATTAAATGTGGAGTGGGGGAAGAATGTGTGTCGGTTAGAAATCCACCCTCTGGTGGCTGTAGTCGAGTCCCAGCAGTGCCTTGCTCAGTGGCGTTAGAGCAGGACGGGAGCCTGTAGCCACGATGCGAGCTGAGCTTTCCCAGAACTTTTTTCCCTTTTAACGCATCATGTTCAAGTGGTCCAAGCATGTACGTAATCTTTTTGTAAATGTTTGTGTGTATGTGTGTTGAGTTTAAGTTATAAAACTCCAAACAACCAAACGGAGGTCATTTCCAAACTACAGGAACAACCGGATGCAGCAACCTGACCAGACGAGGAGTTTTTAAATGTCCTGTAATAAAGTGAGATGGTGTGACCTGACCTGGTTTTCAAGATGGTTACTCGTCATGGGTCAGGTTTTTGTACTTTAAAAAAATTTGAATCATTGTTTTATTTGAGCGTTTTGTAAGTCCTATCTCAATAAAGAACTTCCAGTGCTCTGACTTGAACCAGTCGACTAATGGTGAACACATCTGTTTCTTTAGGCGCTAAAACCCATTTAAATAAATCATAACTTTTTTCTTTTTTTCTCTCCAGAAATGCATCACAAATAACTAAGAACAGAGTATTAAATGAGACAAAATTAGAAGATTTGCATATCAAGTTTTATCAGTTTGCTGCATTGGAGCAGACAGGAGTGTGAACACAATGCCGAGACGGAAAGACCTCGGCAATGATCTGGCCGATGAAGGGTTAAAGCTAATTTCCAAACTATGTGGAGCCAAATATTGACATGTAGAAAACATTTGGGACAGCCAACAGTGGACATCCCAACAATTTCACCCCAAGGTCAGACTGTGCAATAGTCAGGGAAATTGCACAAAATGCAAGCGCTTCATCTCTACTGTATGGTCTTCAATTAACAGGTCAAAGGTTAAATTTCATCTCAGGACCATTAGACTGAACGAGTTTTGCTTGTGAGGAAAAGCTCTGAACGAAGCACAAGACGTGTGCAGCATCGTGTCTAGGACAGATGAGACTGAAGTAGCGATGTTTAGCTGTAAAGCACAGCAGCATGTTTAAAGAAAGCCAAACGTGGGCACAAACGCCTCCAATCAATTCTCAAACGCGAGTTTGCTCTTGTTTTGCAGCTGACAGCAGGAAGTCTGTAGACTAAAATATTCTAGAGCCAAAAATGAGAACATCTGTCCCAACAGCAGAAGTTTGGACCAAAGTGAGTCACAAAACAGGACAATGATCCAAACATGAGCTAATCTACAACAGAATGACTTTTAAGAGTATTGAGGCGTTGCTCCGGTCCACTCTTTCAAGTCCAGACCTGAACATGAGTGAAATGCAGCAGGACTTTAAGAGAAAACTAAATGTCTGCAAACCTCAGTGACTTGAAGCAACGCTGGAAAGGGGAATGGGACAAAATTCCTCTACAACCATGTGATGGTCTGACAAAGTCCATCAGAAAGTTGGCGTAGATGCAGATGGTTTTGTCCATCAGTAATAAAAACTTCTTGTATTACTGTGGAAGAATGTATTTGTGTGCGTACTATTCAAATATTTGATACCTCTTTATATTAGTAAACTTTATGATAGGACAAATATTGTTAATTTTATCATCTTTAAAGAGTGAAATGGGGTAGGAAAACACTAAAGATGGGCATGGTATTTAATAATTATTTCATATTTTGAATGTATGATAATCATTGTTATAATTTACAATACCATACCATATTTGTATATATATTTACACAATATTAATATACAGAAGCAATTGTATTTATTATTCTGTTTTGTGTTTCCATATTTCAGTGTTTACTTAACAAGGTGACCACTGAGCAATACCAAAGGTGAATGTCAGCAAACTGATCTTTAGAGAAAAGTTATGTAAATGTTTTTATTTACCGACATTTCTTTTTCTCATCACAGCATATTTGACTGTATTGACACCAGATTTGAAAAGAAAAATGTGAACTCTTTAAAAAAAAAAAATCTTAGAATAAAGTTTGAGAAAACCAAAAATTACGAATTTTCTTTGGCTGATGATGTAAAGCGTGAGTGTGATTGTGCGTGCTTGGATGTTATTTTTCTAAATAAAAAAGTAGTTTAATTTTTCATCGCGTTAACTTTCTAAATGTAATTTTACACTGACCGTTCTAAAAAAAATTGACTTTTCACTGCATTTTATTGTAGGATACAGAAATTAAAAGGAGCACATGAAAAGTTTAAATGTTTGACCTTTTTTCTGTGAGGTCAGGTTACTGAAGGCGTCGTTTGCTCACCTGCTCTTCCTTCAGTCTCATCTGACCGAATCATCCGTCTTCATTTTCCATTCTGTCTCATTTCCCTCCTGCCCGCTCCGCTCCCCCTGCGCCGTAATGAAAAGATGATTTGTCTTACTCACCTCCAGCTCTCAACCACGTTTTTTCCACATAATGGAGCTGAGATGTGTTTTGGGCTCAAAACGGAGGATTAACAATCCTTGACTTTCCTTTTTTTTTTTTGTCGTCTTTGACCTTCTAAGGCTTGAGAGGTTTGCCCATTGGAGAGGACACGTGTTTCCAGAGAAAAGAGCTGAAACAAAAAGATGAAAATCTCTTCTTAATACTTTTCACAATGTTATCTTGACAAATAGTTTTATTTTTGGAGTAAAATCTTGTAATTAACATTCTGACTGCAAGATCACTCTTGATCTGTTGGAGCAGGGGTCCTCAAAACAGTTTGGGTTCAGGGATCCCCTCATGTTTAATACCGTAAATTTCTTCAACTTGTCTCTTTAATGCAATGGAAATATTTCTTTAATAGCGTTAATACGATTGTTTTCATACTTTTAAACATGAGGTATTTTTCATTCAAGCCACACTTAACATTTTTGATTTCAACTTCCAAAAATTACAGTTGAGAGAAAATGAACAGAAACAAAAACCACTTTAAAACTTCACCTATTCACTTAATTAACGTTGTCGCTTCTTCAAATTATTACAGAAAACTTTTTACATACAACTGAACAGAATCATAACAGCAGTATAGTTGTACCAAGTAACGGTGCTTCATTTGTAGATCGATGCCTGAACACAAATATCGGACGGGCTGCTGGGAGGGGGTGGGGCTTCCTGGGTCCCTCCCCCAGAAAATTTAGAATAAGGTACCGTATTTTCCAGCTGATAAGTCGCACCGCCCTATAAGTCGCATCAGTCCAATTATGTCCAATAAAGTGGAAAAAAAAAACATAAATAAGTAGCTTCGCCCTATAAGTCTCATCTATTATGCGTGACGCGTCAGCGGTGACAACCCGCAAATGGCCACAGGGGCGTGCACGGTAGGACATTTGCAGGTGCAGACGTTTGACGGAACCGCTGTCTAAATTATTTAGATAACGGTTCCGTCAAATGTCTGCATAGACCTGTCTTAAATGAATGATGAAGCCGCCCACGCCCCGCTCACACGTGAGCTCTCGGACATGAAGTGGGCCGAGCAGAACTCTGCGGAGCTGAAGCGAAGCGTGACGGATTGAATCGGACATTCCCTCGTGCCATTTACTAAACAAAATCGGAAGGTTGGAGGTTCGAATCCCGGTTCCCCACACCATGTGTCGTTGTGCAAGACACAACCCCGAGTTGCTCCCGGTAGGACTGGATAGTGCCTTGCATGGCAGACTACTGCTACCGGTGTATGAACGTGTGTATGAATGGGTGGATGGCTGGTACTGTGAAGCGCTTTGGGGTCCCTCATAGGGGGCTGGAAAGCGCTATATAAATAAGCTCCATTTACCATCCAAAATGAATTGGCTCACTTTAGTTATCCTGTTTAGCTATTTTTAAAAACTAATTACAAAGTTGTTGTGCGTCATTATTTCTTGTGGCAGCTAGCTGTGCTTTGCTAGCTTGTGCATAAATGGAAACTATTGGAGATTCAGTTTCTGCTGTGTTTTTATTTTTGTCTCCGTCTTTAGCATCTGTTCGCGTCTCCTACAAAAAACAAGTTTGTTTTTTTGTTGTTGTAAATTTACTCTTAAGTTTCAGTCTCCTTCAGCCCGTGAGGACCCGTCAGCCTCTCCATATAAGATGCACGAAATGAGAAGTTTGTCCCAGGAAATATTCTGTTTCAGCATGCTAGATACCTCCTGAGAGCTCAAGATACCTGAATGGGACAAGTCACCTCAGTTGTGAGTGACCCATAATGGCAAAACACGCACATTCTGATTCATTTTGCCAGCAGGAGTTAAATTAAGTCTTGGACAATAATATCTGAAATATTAACAAATAGGTTTCTGAACATTGTCTAGCTTCTTTTTATTTTTGCCCGTTCCCTCCTCAGGGATCACCACAGCGAGTCACCCCCCTCCATCTCTGTCCTCTAACTGCATCCATATATATTCTCTTTGTCTTTTTCCTGGCAGCTGCACTTCTATAATTCTTCTACCAGTATACCCACTGTCCCTCCTCTGGACATGTCCAAACCATCTCAGTCTGGCCTCTAACTTACTTTAAATTGATGATTCACCACAGATCACAATGTCATCTGCAAACATAGTCCACGGGGATTCCTGCCTGACTTCATCCGTTAGTCGGTCCATCACCAGAGCAAACAAGAAGGGGCTCAGACGGGATCCCTGATGCATTCCCACCTATCTGTCCTCCTACAGCACATCTCACCACTGCCCTGCTGTCCTCATATTTTGTCAGCATGAAACCACGCTGCTGCTCACAAGTTCTTATCTACCTTCATTGTGCGACTCGTCAACTTAATCCCCCTGTAGTTGCAACAATTCTGTACATCACGCTTGTTCTGGTGATGAATGTGCTTGCTGTAGACGATCGGAACCTCATCAGTATGCGTACCGCGAGAACCGATCAACAGAGTACGCCATCTCCTCTGTGGTCCACACTGCTCTCACCCACCTGGATCAGAAGGACTCATACGTGCGTCTGCTCTTTGTGGACTTCACATCTGCCTTCAACACCATGATCCCCCAAACCCTGATGAGCAAACTATTCACACCAGGACTGGGCCCCTCCATTTGTAACTGGGTCCTAGACTTCTTAACAAACAGACCACAGTCAGTGAGGATCCACAACTTCTCCTCCTCCACCATTACCCTCAGCACTGGCTCTCCTCAAGGATGTGTGCTGAGCCCTCTTCTGTTCACTCTGCTCACATATGATTGTGCAGCTACCCATCCAGGCTGTCATATTGTAAAGTTTGCAGATGATACAGCGGTGGTGGGATGCATCACAAACAATGATGAGTCCAGCTACAGACAGGAGGTGGAACACCTGGAGAGCTGGTGCAAAGAGAATAACCTTCACATGAATGTGAAGAAGACAAAGGAGATGATTGTGGACTTCAGAAGGAACAAACACACCCACCCCCACCCCACTGAACATAAGAGGATCTGCGGTGGAAGTGGTCTCCAGCTACAAGTACTGTACCTGGGTGTACACTTGAATGATAACCTCAGCTGGAGCAACAACACCACCAGCCTGATCAAGAAAGGTCATCAGAGACTCTACTTCCTCAGACGGCTGAGACGAGCTGGTCTGAGCAGCCCAGTCCTCACCTCGTTCTACAGGTGTGCAGTGGAGAGCATCCTGTGCTCCAGCATCAACGTGTGGCATGGAGGCTGCACAGTTGCAGAGAGGAAAGCTCTACAGAGAGTGGTGAAGGCTGCACAGAAGTCTGTTGGAGTCAGTCTCCCCACCATCACAGACATTTACACCTCCAGATGCAGGAAAAGAGCCACCTGCATCATGAAAGACCTCACTCACCCAGCACACTCACTCTTTGCCCCACTCCCCTCAGGACGGAGGTTGAGGAGCATCAAATGTAGAACCACTAGACTGAGGAACAGCTTCTACCCTGAGGCTGTTAGACTCATGAATAAATAAATAATAAGAATAATCACTGCAAAATATCACATCATGCTGATGCTGATCTGTTTTCTTGTTGCTGTGTTCATCTGTGACCATCTGCTCATAATGACTCATGTTCGTGCTGCTGTTTATAATGTTTTTCTATTACTCTAGGGCTTAGTGTATTACTAGTTGATGTTTTTCTCAGTTATATCCTAGATGTTATTACTGTTTTTCTCTTGCATTTGTTGTTAGATGTAACTGGGACCCTGTGTACATAATCTCGTTTCATCACATGTACCACATGCGGTGCAAATGACAATACAGTCTCTCTGACTCTGATAGGCAATTCAACAGAGCTTATGAGTGACACTTCACCACCGGTGACACTTGACAGAGCTGGAGGGAGGATTGACTTTCAAGGTGACGACGAGGACATTCAGTGCCACCTATCCCTCCTCACCCCACACTCCCTCGGCTGCAGTCCTGAAAAAAAAAAAAAGAAAAAAACACAGACATGGCTGCAGGGTGCTAAACCTGTCAGAGCTGCTGGCTGACTGTGACGGCCCTGAGTAAGCAGGAGTGGAGCAAATATTGACTTGGGCTAAGCGCGTGCACCTTTTAGTTAAACAACTGCTATTGGGTCAGGTTTGTCAAATCACAAAAGAAAATTTCCACTCATTAGACGTGCAGATAAAAGAGAAATGTGTGCAGGTGGGGCTCGGCTCCGTCTCCTGCATTACTTCACCGTAGTAAATTTATCTTGGGTGCTGAATTATTCAGGTCTCCAGGTGACACAGTTCCCATGTCGAAGCCAGACCGAGTGCCCCACATGCTGGGGCACTCTAAAAGAAAGACTAAGTCAGCCTAAAGAAGTCAGTTTTTTTTTTTTTTTTCTAAAGAAGTCAGTTTTTAAAAGTCAGACTAAAGAAAGACTTGATCTGTCAGCTCAGAAACGTGCCTTGAGTAAGACACTTTATTATTGACCGCTGCCAAGAGACGGGCGATAATGGGTTTTACCTGTGTGTGTGCTTGTTCTGTTAGCAAAAAATCTCTTGAATCACTGAACTCGGATTCGAGTGCAATATACCAGCAGTCGGGGAATTTTGGTCAGTGTTTATGGATGTTTTTATGGCTGAGAATGTTAACTGCCCATGAACTATGAGTTCTTTTGTCTCTCAGAGAGCTGAATGAGGATCCTGCATGTGCTGCTGGATGGCCGAGGACACCGGAGTCAGAAGTTTTCGTCGTTTCAGTCACATACAAGTACATGGGGCCGAGATGGTGTAGAGGCAGAGGGCAGCCGGCTCAGGACCAGAAGGTCTCTGGTTCGATCCCCGGTCACGGCATACCTCGTTGTGTCCTTGGGCAAGACACTTAACCCCGAGTTGCTCCCGGTAGGACAGGCAGCACCTTGCATGGCAGTCTACCGCTACCGGTGTATGAATAGGTGGATGGTTGGTACTGTGAAGCGCTTTGGGGCCCCTCAAAGGGGGCTGGAAGGCGCTATATAAGTAAGCTCAATTTACCATTTACATAAACAATTCCACTTTTTTCCAGGATTACAGTGCAACACAGATCATAAAGTACAAAAATAATACAACACAGTACAGATACACATCAGTGCAATAAATATAAAATACATCTAACCTAATCTAAACAAGTCATTAAGAGACTAGATTGGTGACACGAGTTGATTAGTACATGTGACGGAGGTACGAGGTAGAAACGTTCTGATAGGTGGTTATAGCAGCAGATAAAAACTGAGTAATGTGCAAAAATGCAAAAACGTGCAAGTAAAGAGGTCACAAACGGTACAACACAGTACAGGTACTCCCCGACTTACGAGCGCATCGACATACGAGGTTCCGGACTTACGAGCTCACTAACGAACAGTAAATTTGTAAAGAACATACAGAAAATACAGCACTTTTATGCACTTTTGAGCATGCATCAGGGTAGCACTTTTTTATGTGTTTTTAGATGAAAGTGTGTTAACTAACTGTTTGGAAGCAAGTTTCTGAGCATGTTTATGAACTAGTATGAACGTTTGTGATGAAAAACGAGTGTTCGTAGTAGGCAGCGCTAGCATAAATTTTCCGACTTACAACCGAAAATCCGGACTTACGAGCAACACGTGTTTCGGGTTCCGACATACGAAATTTTGTGTTACGAGCACCTCGTAGGAACGGAACTCGCTCGTAAGTTGGGGACTACCCGTAGTTGTGTGTATTTAGGTTGTGTGTGTGTCAGAGTCCAGTTTGCCTGGGAGCTGATGAGAGTATAAAAACAAGCCTCGCACACTGCCCGTGGCAGATTCTTGTGACAGGACTCCACGCATGTAACTTCTTTACATCTGTGTAACCTGTTGTGAACATCTGCCCTTACAAGTTAAACTAGTTAAAAATATTCTGCTGTCATTGAGTGTGACTTCTTTGAGTAAGAAAGTGAAATGTCAGAAAGTTATCACTGGACGCACATCTATGACTGGTTATGGTTTGGAGTCAATGAGAGAAGACAGAACTTTAATTATCCGGTAGGAAATTGTTGCGCCAGAGTTTCAATACAAAGGAACATACACAAGATGTAAAAATAACAGAGAATATAAAAAATACCAATAATTAATGTCTAAAAACCGGTGCAGACAGAAATATTAAAGGTGTTTATTGTAGTGAAGGATTAATTTATTGTCCTATGTATAGAAAGGAGGAGGAGTTGAAAAGTTTGATAGCCACATGGAGGAAGGACTTCCTGTGTTGTTCTGTGGAGCAACTCGGCGGTGTGTGTTTTCACACCTGATAGTCCGGTAGACCCGGTTCGATTGGGAATCAATATTCAGAACATTTGTTTACATTTTCAGCTGGTGCGGTTTGCATTCACACTGCTGCACTGAGTCAATCGAGACAACCTGTTCTCCCCCTTGCCTGTGGTGGCGCTGCACCAAGAACTACTGAGGAAACGACAACAAAACCTCTGAAGAAGACACGTCGTCTTCTTCAGAAAAAAGGTTTACAGGCTCAATCATCCAGGTAGATGACAAAAAAAAGGTTAAATTATTTAATCTAGACAAGTTTCTTTAAGGGAGAAATGTTTCATCTTCCATCCGGAAAACTTCCACCAGTCTGTGGCCTGCCAACCAGATCTGTCCCATAAGCCATAAGTAGCTTCATTGCTGTGTTTCAAGCCAACCTCCTGTTGGAATCTCAGAAGCAGCTTTTAACACATGCAAAAGGACCCATCTGTCCAAAACAATCAATATCATGATTAACAATCAAAAGCTCTAGGCCAGAAGGCCGATACTACTCACAGAAACAGCCTGAAGACACCAAGGCCAAAACCTTTTTCTGAACCATTTTGGCCTTGGTGTCTTCAGGCTGTTTCTGTGAATAGTATTGGCCTTATTCTGGCCTAGAACATTTGATTGTTAATCATGATATTGATTGCTTTGGACAGATGGGTCCTTTTGTTGCATGTGTTAAAAGCTGCTTCTGAGATTCCAACAGGAGGTTGGCCTGAGACACAGCAACGAAGGCTGCTTAAGGGACAGATCTGGTTGGTAGGCCACATGATGAAGTTTTCTGGATGGAAGACGAAAGGTTTCTCCCTTAAAGACACTGGTCCAGATTAAATGATTTAACCTTTTTTGTGTCGTTTATTCTTCAAATAACAAAAATGGAGTGGCGTCAAATTTTAGCGGTTTTAGTATTTCTGTTTTGTTGTCATTTTTCAACAATGGACTCAGCATGAGCAGAAGATGAGGCAGAAGACCATGGAGAATGTTGTTTTTCACACAAGGCAAGCTGACGGCTCTGTATGAGGTAAGAGAAATGCGCATTTGTCCTACGCTGTAGTCCACTTCCTGCTTTTGGAGCGGTCTCCGGTCCGCTTGCATTCAGACCGCATTCGAACCACACTAGAGTTCACTTCAACCGAACCAAGACCTAGGTATTTGGGTGGACCAGAGTTCCCTGTTTTGGTCCACATCAGAGTTTGATTGTGTATTCACACCTCCCCAAACAAACCGGACTTTCTAGGCAAACGGACTACAACTCAAATCAAATCTCCAAGTCCATCCATCCATCCATCTATCCATTTTCTTCCGCTTATCCGGGGTCGGGTCGCGGGGGTAGCAGCTTAAGTAGGGAGGCCCAGACTTCCTTCTCCTTAGCCACTTGGGCCAGCACCCCCAGTGGAATCCAGAGGCCTCCCAGGCCAGCCGAGAAACATAGTCCCTTCAGCTTGTCCTGGGTCTTCCTCTGGGTCTCTTCCCAGTGGGACGTGTCCAGAACACCTCACCAGGGAGTCAAAAGTCATAAAATAGGCATACAAATTTAAGTTTCTCTCCTTTTTTTTTAAACAAATCAAAACAAAATGGCAACCAAAAGGACAAACTTAAACTCAAACTCCTCCACTTGGGGCAGGTCCTCGTCTCCGACCCAGAGAGAGCACTCTACCCGTTTCCGGCTCGGATCCTCGGCAAATCTTCAACCGTTGCGCTAAAATCTGGCGTGGTAGTAGCTGAGAGTCATCCGCAACATACATCCAAAGAGCCAACGCGTCGTACGTTTAAAGTTTGACCAAAACGATGATGTCAGTCAAACTCTGGCATGTAGGGCGGCGACTGATAACGTTCATTCCTTCAAGGAGTTCCATGCCTTTATTTTACCTTTCGGGACCGGGGTCCACATTTGGGACCGGGGGTAGAGTCGGCGGTCAATGTTTGACAACTCTGAACCAACGCTCTGACTTTCAGTCCACTTCAGCTCAGCTCAGCTTCCTCCAAACGTCTGAGTCGTCTCCAGCAGCAACGGGGTCTGTGAGAGTTGAACGAACACATTGCACAGAACCAGGTCTGAAGAAGCAAAACAACCTTCCTGTTCTGCTTCCAGGCAGGAGGGTGTAATGATTAACTCTGGTGAAACATTAGCCAGCAGCTGAAAAATTGTCGGGCGAGCGAGGTATTAACGGGTCAACCATCACGTTCATGTTGACACACTGGTGAGGCATTTAAGGACAGGAGGAAAATGCACAAACTCTTCACTTTAACTAAGGCAGAACCTGCATTACAAAACAAAACTACCGGAAGTTGTAGATGTGCATCCATTACTTTCTAAGAGTTTCGTAAAAATCCGTCCACTGGTTCATGGGATATTTTGCTAACAGACAGACCAAAGAACTCACACAGACATGATCGACCCTCCTCTGATTAATGCTTCATTCCTGTCAAACAAAGAGCGTCTTGTTGGGAAAAGTGTCCCCGAAGTGGACCTTCCCTCTTCCCTGAAACCAGGAAGTGTGTTTGTAAGAAATAATTAAAGGTGACATCATGAACTCCAACAAGGGCCTGAGAAAAACAAACACATTACCGGAGCTCCTCGGGGATTCTGTGGCGCCCCGCGTCCTAATGGAGCCAAACAAACCTGGAATCTGACGCATTCCTTATTTGCTCCGCTCCGTCCACAGCAGGCCTGTGTTCTCATTTGCATGTGGAGTTGAGGGAAGTCTTTATTGGGGGGAAGAAAAAAAAAGTGAACAATTTATAAAAGTAAACGTCAACAAGACAACAAACTAATCTACTCGGGTGTTGTTTAATGTTCCCAGCACGTTTGTGCGCCGTGCCACGAAGCAAAGAATGGGCATTTTAAACCTTTTTCTGCCTAATTTAGCAAAAATGTGCTCTCTCCACTTCCTTTTGACAATTTAAGCTTATTTTTGCTTTTTAAGCTACAGTACTTTTCAGCAGTTTTTTTTCTTCTCATTTCAGCTTTTTTAAATTTTATTAGTCAGATAATTTCCAAATTTTTGTGCTAATTTCTGCTCCTTTCAGCCTGATTGGGAAAAACTGTGCTCTCTCTACCGGTAGCCTACTTACTTTTGCTAATTTAAGCTTGCTCTACATTTTCGGCTAACTTTAGCATTTTTTTAGCTATTTTCAGATAAATTCTAGTTTTTCGTGGTAATTTCTGCTACTTTCAGCCTAACAAACATCTTTCTGCTAATTTCAGCTCGTTATGCTTCTTTCAGCGTTGTTCTGCTTGTTTCAGCTTTTTCTGCTATTTCAGCTACTATTTAGCTGTTTTGTGCTAAATTTAGCTTTTACAGCTAATTCCACATTTTTTGCACTCATTTCAACTTTATTCAGCCTAATTCAGCAAAGATGTGCTCTCTCCACTTCCTTTTGATAATTTAAGCTTCTTTTTGCCTTTTAAGCTACTTTTCAGCTGTTTTTTCTAATTTCAGCTCTTTAAAAATAATAATTTCCACATTTTTGTGCTAATTTCTGCTCCTTTCAGCCGAATTAGGAAAATTTGTGCTCTCCTTATTTTTGCAAATTTAAGCTTGTTCTACATTTTCAGCTAACTTTAGCATTTTTAGCTAATTTCGGCTATTTTCAGATAAATTCAAGTTTTTCGTGGTAATTTCTGCTACTTTCAGCCTAATGAACATCTTTCTGCTAATTTCAGCTCGTTATGCTTCTTTCAGGTTTGTTCTGCTTGTTTCAGCTTTTTCTGCTATTTCAGCTACTATTTAGCTGGTTTGTGCTAAGTTTAGCTTTTCAGCTAATTCCACATTTTTTGCACTCATTTAAACTTTTTCTGCCTAATTTAGCAAAAATGTGCTCTCTCCACTTCCTTTTGATAATTTAAGCTTTCTTTGCTTTTTAAGCTACTTTTCAGCAGTTTTTTCTTCTTCACATTTCAGCTTTTTAAAATTTTATTAGTCAGATAATTTCCAAATTTTTGTGCTAATTTCTGCTCCTTTCAGCCTGATTGGGAAAAACTGTGCTCTCTCTACCGGTAGCCTACTTACTTTTGCTAATTTAAGCTTGCTCTACATTTTCGACTAACTTTAGCATTTTTTCGCTATTTTCAGATAAATTCTAGTTTTTCGTGGTAATTTCTGCTACTTTCAGCCTAACGAACATCTTTCTGCTAATTTCAGCTCGTTATGCTTCTTTCAGCGTTGTTCTGCTTGTTTCAGCTTTTTCTGCTATTTCAGCTAGTATTTAGCTGTTTTGTGCTAAATTGAGCTTTTACAGCTAATTCCACATTTTTTGCACTCATTTCAACTTTATTCAGCCTAATTCAGCAAAGATGTGCTCTCTCCACTTCCTTTTGATAATTTAAGCTTCTTTTTGCATTTTAAGCTACTTTTCAGCTGTTTTTTCCTAATTTCAGCTTATATAATATCCACATTTTTGTGTTAATTTTTGTTCTACATTTTCAGCTAACTTTAGCATTTTTTAGCTAATTTCAACCGTTTTCAGATCAATTCTAGTTTTTCGTGGTAATTTCTGCTACTTTCAGCCTAATTTACTTATTTCTGCTAATTTCAGTTTGTTATGCTCCTTTCAGCTTTTTTCCTAGTAGTTTCAGTTGTTTTCTGCTAAATTTAGCTTTTTCAGCTAATTCCACATTTTGTAGCTCATGTCAGCTCCTTCCATTTTCGGTACTTCTGTTAGTTTAATCTTCTGCCTTTTCAGCTATTATTCAGCTTGTTTCTTTGCTAATTTCTGCTTATTTAAACACAGTTCAGCAAATATGTGTTATTTATGCTTTCTTCAACGTTCTTCCATTTCAGCTACATTTCAGCATGTTTTAGCTAATTTCAGCTGTTCTTCAGCAATACTGCATTTTTTGCAGGAAATGCAATTTCTCTAGATTAAATCACAAGTACATCACTGAGGTTTATATATATTTTTAATTTCACTTCAAGAACTGTTATTTAACTAAATTCTACTTTTTGCGCGTCCTCGATCTGATTGAAGCATCAAAGTGTTTTTGGTGAAGCGTGAGTCGAGCATAATTCAGCTTTTTGTCCTGCAGAGTGGTGCATTGATGAGAAGATGAGTCACCAGCTCTGTAAAGCAGCTGTGTTGTCCTCCCTCCGTGGATACATGCAAATGTTATTTTCTCATTAGGAGTGTTTTATGCAAATGTTAGGAATTTATTTGACCTTACTAATGTATGAACTTCACAATTTAATGAATGTGAGTTCAGATATTTTCTTCTCGTTAACAAACTACATCAATCTTTTATAGTAGGATTCTGTAGAAAGTTTATGAATAGTTATCTTACCTGTTGTAGACAGCTCTTTGAATGACCTCAGTTTGGAGAAATAAGTTTGAAGTCTGTTTTTTTTGACATCCTTGGACCCACAATTGACACATACAAGATAATGCTTGGTTATTTTGAAAAAAATATCAGTCTCGCCTGCATTTCTGCCCGCAATCATGGCATTAAATTATCTTTTTTAAAGTTTTAAATAATGAAGTTAAAGTTGAAGAAGATTTTATTGTTGTTTCCATCACATGTGGTACATGAGGTTGAATGAAATTGTGTACACAGGGTCCAAGTTACATCCAAAAATAGCAAAAATGTCTAGAAAGAAACGGTAAATAACGATCTGATATAAACGAAGATATACGCTAAAGGAACGCCAAACAGTACGCTAAAAGATCTACAATATATGCCAAACACTAATAGTGCAAGACAACACGCTGAACAACAGCAGCACGAACATGAGTCTGTGTGAGTAGATTAGTATGAAATAATCAGCAGCATGAGATCAGCAGCACATATCACCAATCAAAGTGGCATTACAGCGATTTTTCTTCTTCACAATGATAAATACCGTTGATTTAGTAAAACCGTTATTTGAACATGTCTCTGATGTTAAAACTTGTATTGGGACCAGCCTGCTCTATTTGGTTCATTGTTTTTTTTTTTCCATCATGCTTGAGCTGCAGCTTGTGATTTCACAACCCTGTGACTACACAGCTACCCTTTGTGTTCACATCATGACAGAAAAGGAAAAAAGAACATTCAAAAGAATGCCTCGGCTTGTTTAGACACACGCCTTCTTGTTTATTTGCTCCAAGTCATCTCGAATCAAAGCTTTGGTTTAATCTTGGTGGCAATCAGGCCTCAGTCTGTTCCACTGTGGGCCATCACGCTGCATGTGGGAGGAAAACCAACTGAACAAGTCCAGTTCTGATCCAAACTTAAATCCAGTTACAGACATTTCTGTTCTAAGACATTCACTTACAGAACATTATGCAACACAGATTGGTGAACGTCTAAAGAAGCCAGCAGATTGTGTTGATTCTTCCCTTTGTCACAATCAGTCATCCTACGACGGAGCTTAAGGGCCACGCCAAAATTTTTTTAAATAATCAAAGTCATAATATTACGAGAATAAAGTTGTACGAGACTTTTTTTTAATTTATGATTTATGATAGGAGAGCTTTGAACACGTTCCGAGGGAGGCGGGGGACATGGAGTCCGAGTGGGCCGTGTTCCGCGCCTCTATTGTCGAGGCAGCTTATCGGAGCTGTGGCCGCAAGGTTGTTGGTGCCTGTCGTGGTGGCAACCCTCGAACCCGGTGGTGGACACCGGCAGTGAGGGATGCTGTCAGGCTGAAGAAGGAGTCCTATTGGGCCTTTTTGGCTTGTGGGACCCCGGAAGCAGCTGATAGGTACCGGCAGTCCAAGCGGCATGCGGCTCGGGTGGTTGCTGAGGCAAAAACTCGGGCGTGGGAGGAGTTCGGAGAGGCCATGGAGAATGACTTCCGTACGGCTTCGAGGCGATTCTGGTCCACCATCCGGCGTCTCAGGGGGGGAAAGAGGTACGAGACCAACACCATTTATGGTGGAGGTGGCGTGCTGCTGACCTCAACTCGGGATGTTGTGAGTCGGTGGGCGGAATACTTCGAAGACCTCCTCAATCCTACTGGCACGTCTTCCACTGAGGAAGCAGAGCCTGGGGACTTTGGGTCGGGTTCTCCGATCTCTGGTGCTGAGGTCGCCGAGGTGGTTAAAAAGCTCCGCGGTGGCAAGGCTCCGGGGGTGGATGAGATTCGCCCGGAGTTCCTTAGGGCTCTGGATGTTGTAGGGTTGTGTTGGCTTACGCGACTCTGCAATATCGCGTGGACATCGGGGGCAGTTCCCTTGGATTGGCAGACTGGGGTGGTGGTTCCCCTATTTAAAAAGGGGGACCGTAGGGTGTGTTCCAACTATAGGGGGATCACACTCTTAAGCCTCCCTGGTAAGGTCTATTCAGGGGTTCTGGAGAGGAGGGTCCGTCGGATAGTCGAACCTCGGATTCAGGAGGAGCAGTGTGGTTTTCGTGCTGGTCGTGGAACACTGGACCAGCTCTACACCCTCAGCAGGGTCCTGGAGGGTGCGTGGGAGTTTGCCCAACCAGTTTACATGTGCTTTGTGGACTTGGAGAAGGCATTCGACCGCGTCCCTCGGGGGGTTCTGTGGGGGGTACTCCGGGAGTATGGGGTACCAGGCCCTTTGATAAGGGCTGTTAGGTCCCTGTACGACCGGTGTCAGAGCTTGGTCCGCATTGCCGGCAGTAAGTCAGGCTCGTTTCCGGTGAGAGTTGGACTCCGCCAAGGTTGCCCTTTGTCACCGATTCTGTTCATAACTTTTATGGACAGAATTTCTAGGCGCAGCCAAGGTGTTGAGAGGATCCGTTTTGGTGACCTTAGAATCGCTTCTCTGTTTTTTGCAGATGATGTGGTCCTACTGGCTTCATCAGTTCGTGATTTACAACTTTCACTGGAGCGGTTTGCAGCCGAGTGTGATGCGGCCGGGATGAGGATCAGTTCCTCCAAATCCGAGGCCATGGTCTTGAGCCGGAAAAGGGTAGCATGCCCTCTCCGGGTCGGGGAGGAGGTCCTGCCCCAAGTGGAGGAGTTTAAGTATCTCGGGATCTTGTTCACGAATGAGGGAAAACTGGAGCGTGAGATCGATAGGCGGATAGGTGCAGCGTCCGCAGTGAAGCGGGCGCTGTACCGGTCTGTCGTGGTGAAGAGAGAGCTGAGTCAAAAGGCAAAGCTCTCAATTTACCGATCGATCTACGTTCCCACCCTCATCTATGGTCATGAGCTTTGGGTTATGACCGAAAGAACAAGATCTCGGATACAAGCGGCTGAAATGAGTTTTCTCCGCAGGGTGGCTGGACTCTCCCTTAGAGATAGGGTGAGAAGCTCAGTCATCCGGGAGGGACTCGGAGTAGAGCCGCTGCTTCTCCACATCGAGAGGAGCCAGTTGAGGTGGCTCGGGCATCTGGTTAGGATGCCTCCTGGACGCCTCCCTGGTGAGGTGTTCCGGGCATGTCCCACCGGGAGGAGACCCAGAGGAAGACCCAGGACACGCTGGAGGGACTATGTTTCTCGGCTGGCCTGGGAACGCCTTGGGATTCCCCCGGAGGAGCTGCTCCAAGTGGCTGGGGAGAGGGAAGTCTGGGCCTCCCTACTTAGGCTGCTACCCCCGCGACCCGACCCCGGATAAGCGGAAGAAGATGGATGGATGGATGGATG
>JBBPBX010053184.1:0-23935 GCA_038048925.1 Garcialebias charrua | reverse complement strand
AAATGCATCTGAATTTAAAGGTAGTGTAAATAAACTATAATAACAATAATAAAAATCTTAATAAATACAATAACAGTCAGAACCAGAACAATAAGCAGCAACAGACCCTTTACAATCTAACCAATCAAGTTTTAAGTTTTTGGCCAAAAAGACCAAATTGTCCACATTTTCTGCCAAAAGCACAGATCTAGGTGCAGTGAATATCTCCAGTGGTGGAGAAAACGCCTCACTAACAACAGGTAGCAGCAATGTGGCTGTATTTGGCCTCAGCACTCACAACCTCTTCTTGGACCTGCTCCCACCTGTTCCTGGAAAAGTTCAGAGTTCAGTCATCACAGACTTCTTAGCTGCAGGTGATCTCTGGTGGATTTTCCTGTGGATTTTCCTGAACAAGAAGACTCAGCTGCTATATCTATCCCAGACTGGAAATAAAACACAAAAGAGGTAAAATAAATAAATAGGTTAATAAGATTATAATTTTAAAATTAAAAAAGTTAATTGGATAATAGTAATAAAAGAACAATACCTCTTCTTGAACGGTTGTTATGAGGTGGTTGAATCTCTCGGTCTACATCATCATCAGGGCAAGGCTTTAATTTGCTCCGGTGCTTGTTGTCAATGTCAGTTTTAGCTTTTTCATAAAGTGCTACTACATTTTTTTTTGGCTGAAGTGTTGACGTGATGGATGACGTAGTGGGGCTCAATAACTTTAAAGCCTGCGCATCAACAACATTTGGACGTAGATCCAGAGCTTTAAAAACCCCTACAGCTTGTGTTATTGCTCTGGACCGATCTGTATTACTTGATAAAAGTTGTTTATACGCTGTTGCTGTTATCGGTGTTTGCAACAAGCTGCGTTTCTTGCTTGTAGAAGACACATTCACATTCAGATGATGTTTCAAGTGTGTTAACAAGTTAGACGTGTTGCCTGCTGCAGATCCAATCTCCGTGAAACAACGTTGACACGCAGCTTTGGATTTGCGCTTGTCTTTTAACAAGAAAGCCGTAATGTTCCCAAACAGGAGATGCTAGGCTGCTAATGCTACGGGTGCTGCAAGATAATAGCGCTGTGCTGAAACACGTTTAGGAATTTTAGTTCTGCGGCGCATAATCTCTCGTTACTAAAATGTAATTAGTGAATAAATGATCGAAACGGTACACAGGTGGGCCGAACCGAACGTACCAAACTGAATGTGCCGTACCGAAACGTTTCGGTACACCCACATGTACTGTTACACCACCAGTAGAAGCTAACACAATTTTAGCAGAAAATGTTATCCAGACAAAAAAAAGAAACTACACAAAAAGGCCTCTACTTCCAAAAATAAAGTCATTTTATTCCTTTACTGAAATAAACCGTTTCAGTTTTTTAGAACAGGGGTGAAAATTTCGATTTCAGCACAAAGGACAGCTCTGGACAAAATCCCTGAACAATGTTCTGAAGTTTACTGGAGCTGTCCAGGGTTCTGAAAGTCATTTTATTCTGGCCATTTCTACTTGTATGATAAAAAACATTGAGCTGCTTTACATTGAATGTGGTGTTTGCTGCTTTTCATTTCTGAACATATTTGCGTTTATGAGTTTCGCAGGTACAGAATGGATCTACATGTGGCATCAAGTCAGAACAAGACTTTATAGTTACTGTCAGAAAAAAAAAAAACTTTCTTCATAGAGATGCACAGTGCTTTTTGAAGCTTCATCCATTTTCTCATTTTAAAGTAAATGTTGGATGTACCTTGTGCCTGTTTAGTATACATCTCATATTTGACTATGTCAGGTTTATAAAAGGTGCATAGAACTAGTTTATGAAATCAGCTCTGTCCTTGTCTGGTTTGACCTGACTTCTTTGTCTAATCAGACACTCTTCTGCTTCATCAGTGACTTGATTATATAAGTTATTCATCATGAATCTTATGATTCATACTCACATGTCAGCACTACTTAGCATCCAGAAAGGTAGAACAGACTTTAATGTTGTTATTCTTGGCTATAACATACACCACTTTTAACTTTTCATGTTTTTAAATCTTTATGGTTTTCTTCACTTTACATTATAATTTATTTTTTTTCTTCAGATTTTTGTTGGTTTGTTATTGTCCAATATATATTTTAATACTGTTAATGCTTTAGTTTTTTGTTTGTTTTGTTTGTTGTTTATGCTTTAAAGCAGGGGTTACCAAACCTTTTGAGACTGAGAGCTACTCCAGTGGGACCAAGGGACAAAAAGGGCTACTTGTTTGATACAGACATACATTTGCAGTAATAATAATAACACAGTTACATATATGTGAATATATGATGATGAATGTTAATGAATCCTAACAATAATTATATATAATCTTATGGCAGATCTAATCAATTATTATTGATAAGTAGTGGTTAGAACTCTCAATCGAGAACTGAAGTTTTCAGTTTGAATCCCTGTTGAAGCTCCTTTGTGTAACTCTAAATTGCTCTAGGTGTCTGGGAGTGTGTAAGTCTCTGTCTGTGTCCCTGTGATGGACTGAAGGCCTGTCCAGGCTGTCCCTTGTCTTCATCCAAAGGTGAAGGTGCCAAAGGCAGCTCAGATAGTCTCATGCCCCCACCCCAACCCTGATTAGGAACATGGGGGAACTAATGGATGATTTACTATTGCAGAAAACAAATATTTAAACATAAAACATTTATTTTATTATACTCTTAATTAGTAACATTTGAAATCCAGTGCATTTTTAATACACAGTTTTATATTTTTAAATGTTACCGGTACATTAGTACTGATCCTCAGATCTACAGCATTTTTAACTGATAGTCACATATTTTACTTTTTCAACAAATTACTGTACTTTTCACATTATTCATTGTTGCTTCTTTCAAGACCTCCACATGTGAAAATGTGTCATGAAGAAAGACTGCTGTTTGCTCAAAGCTGCCTTTAACTCCCGGTGTTTTCCTGCCCGTTGTGCCCTCTCAGACAGGAAGTTAGCATTAAAGCTAACGTGTTAGCTGGTGAAGTGTTGCTCCATGGTGGGGTGTTTTGATGTCACCCCACAAATGACACACACACACACACTTGTTATTCATAACTGCAACAAACAAAGAAACTCCTCCCAGTCACTGTGAAAACAATGTTTTCTTACGTTTTTCTGCCATTTCCCCTCTACTCAGTGAGGTAAAAATAGTTTGTAGCTGTGCCGTTCGCAGAGATGGAGAGAGTGACAGAAAGAGAGAGAGAGAGTGCAGCGCTACATCATTCAGCACTTTGACTCCAGACAAGGTTGCTAAGCTGAATACATTAAACATTTTACAGTATTCTAAAAGTTTTCATTAATTATTTTCATTTCAAATCCATATCCATGCAAATGTTATTACCGGTACTTAAATTTAAAAACGTAATTAATGGAAAAAAATTAGGCGGTGCTCCTTGATGATGAGCGTTGTTTTTAGAACACGCCCCGCAGACAACTCGTGTGATCCCTGCGGGCGACCAGGTGTCCGCGGGCACCGTGCTGGTGACTGGTTTAAAGGTTCAGTATGCAGTTTCTGTAGAACTGCAGCACTTAGAACTATTTTCAACAGGCAAAGCATTCTGATCCCTCCCCCTCAGAGCCATATGTGGCTCTGCCCCCTTGTGGTCTGTTGAATTTCAAATTCAAGCTCTGTTTTTATTGGCTGATTCAAATTCAAGCTCTGTTTTTATTGGCTGGTTACAAACTCTGTTTTTATTGGCTGGAAAATGGCGGGTCACCTTTTCTTTTTAGAAATGCTTATTTACCACCTGGAGAAGCAAGGGGACAATTTTTTTTTTATTTTTTTTCAGAGATTACCTGGCTAACATCAGTCTGTCAGGAGGTAGTGACAGAGTGAAGAAATATGTTCATAAAAAAAGCTACATACTGAAGCTTTAAGGTATATGAACATATGCATGTGTGCAAGGGTGGAAATTGCCAAACTGAACAGCCCTTTGGGGATAAATAAAGTTATCTGGATCTGTTTTATTGACAGATGCATTAAATGATATCATCTGTTTGATTTCACTTGTGTGTTCTTATTCCAGGAATATTGTTTTTACTTTAGACTGATACAATTAACCATATAAAAAAGAGAAAGTGGATTCATGTTCAGTAGTTACTTAAGAGTCTGTTTTAAGAGAACTATTAGTACAAAACCTGGCAAAGACCAAGTACTGTATTCTGTTGCCACATATTTCCATTATCACTCTTCATCTAACGGCTCTCTGCCACTGGGACAAACTCTGTCCCAGTTTTATATTACATGCTTGAACTTTAATGTATTTTTTCAACTGAGCATAAGAGGCAAGACTTTTTTTCAAATGCTGTTAATGCGATAGCATATTGATTGTGTCCTTTCTGAACAGTGTTCCTGTTAGGTTTTCAAACCTAGGACAGACAGCGTCGTGTCCATCCTAGTGACAAAAACCCCATACCTAAACAGAGCGGTGTGGTGTGTGCAGTTCAGAGCAGTGAGGGATGTTTTGACCTTAATACTGGAGAAACTTTAAAACCTCTCTACAGATGCATGGCTCAAATGGAGAGCCAGCTCTTTTGGACAAGACTCAGCTGTGCATCTACACCTCAAGGATAATTTACTCTCTTGAGGACCTAAATGCTTATCTCAAATTTCAGCTCCCCAAAACAAAAGGTAGATTTTATACTTCCATTCTTGCGTCTTGTTGACGCTGTTGAATGACAAAAATTGTGTAACGTTTGTCTGTTACCACCTGCTGAAACCCTGATCGGTTTCCCCAGTCAGATCTTGTCTCACAGGCTAGTTAGCGTGCTTTGTGTGATTGATCAGAACTTTGTGGGCGTGTTTGTTTATGCAGAACAGTGCATGCTTCTTCTGCATGTCATGTCCACTTCCAGAAGCCGGCTGTTATAATAGCTGGGCAGCTTTGTGGTTAATAAGAGAAACACCAGTTCTTCCCCCTCCTCCTTTCCAAGGTTTAAAGTTATTTATTGTCATTCATCCAATGTGGTATATGAAGTGGAATGAAATTGTGTACTAAAGGTCCCAGTTACACCCAAAAATAGCAAAAATATACAGTAAAAAAGGAACGGTATACAAGGATCTAAGATATACACTAACCAATAATAATGTAATGTAACACGTGTATTAAACAGTCAGTAAGTCAGAGTCATAGAATCTTTATTGTCATTTGCACCGCATGTGGTACATGTGATGAAACGAGATTATGTACACAGGGTCCCAGTTACATCCAACAACAAAATGTAAGAGAAAAACTGTAATAACATCTAGGATTAACTAAGAAAAACATCAACTAGAAATACACTAAGCCCTAATGTAATAGAAAAACATCATTACAAACAGCAGCCTGAACATGAGTCTGTTGTGAGCAGATGGGTATGGATGCAGCAGCTTAAAGGCAATAAGAAATCAGCAGCATGACATAATCAGCAGCACAGATAAAGTCACATATCACCAATTAATGTGACATTACAGTGATTTGTTATATATTTTTTACAGTGATTTTCCTGGTTAGGGAGTTATGAGTCTAGCAGCTTCATGATAGAAGCTGTTTCTCGGTCTAGTGTTTCTACTAGGGATGCTCCGATCAGGTTTTATGCAGCCAATCACGATACCGATCACCTATGTGTGCCGATCACCGATACCGATCACTGATACCGATCACCTATGTGTGCCGATCACCGATACCGATCACCGATCAGATGGATTGACTGTAACTTAATTGCTTTAGTTATGAGTGCTGCTTCTGGCTACAAGATCTGAAAAGAACCATAAAATCACCATAATTTAGACAAAAACATATTTTTACTAATTTTTTTCAGAGAACAAATACAGACAAACTTGCAGGCACAATGCAACAACTACACGTGGTCCCCGACTTACGAGCGCCCTGACCTACGAGCTAGAAACTTTCTACTAGAAACTTTCTACACTTAATTTTCCTCCTCATCCAACAACCCAAGCCTCTCTTCCAACATCTGATACACCTTCGAGTGGATAAAACCAACAACCAACAACCTCTATCTATCCTGCTACTATCACTGTTGTTTATAAGCTTAGATATGTGCATGACGTGTGCTACATTGGGAGTGCTGTGGGAGGAATTATGATTTATCTCCCGCGTTTTCACTTGGACTCTAAACACTATGAGACAAAGACATCTGAAACTACATAATGGCAGATTTGTTGTCACATCTTATTGAAGTATAAAATTCACTTTTACTGTGCCGCATTGAGCTATCATGGTTGACTAAGAACGTACACTAGTCATGGCCGGCATTTAACACAATGATTTATTGGAGGATTTGAGTTGATTACCCCCCTCCCTCTTAATTGCTCCTTAATGTGAACCCATATTGTTGAAGTAAAAACAAGCATTTATCCCTTTGGATTTCTGTAATTTAAGCATTTCTCCCACATGTTATGAAAGAGTTTTGACTCTTCTTTTATTTCTAACACCACTAATAAAACATTGTTCAGGGAATACATCTTTAAGGTCTGTCAGCTAAGGTCTTAGGTAAATCTTAGTGATGTTATATAAAATCCATGACTCTTGTAGCCCAAATCTCTTCATTTTTTTCCTCTTCTTTTTTTATTGATAGACACTTCAAAGTGACTACTCTTAACATTAGCAGCAAATATAACAATGAAACATCACCACTCCAACACATCCCGACAGATGATTTCCCGCTCAGTAAAGCCATCACTAAAGGCAGCCGACTTTAGACAGTTCAAAAGGGAAGGGAGTATTAAGAGTTTTCGACCCACAGTACATGAATTTAGAGAGGTGAAAAGTTAAATAAAAAATATGGTTCTAAAAAAAAATTAAGATGTGCATGCTTTACCTCTGAATGTGATTAAAATCTAGTTTGAGCTTAATACTTTAAAAATATACTGTATAGTAGACAAATTCATTTTCTTCACTCCCATCATCTTCTGTCATTTACCTTTCCATTAACTAACCCTGTGTCTCATTTTATTTTGCACAGTATAATTTATTTCTTTGTGCAGCTTATGCATAAATAGCCTTTTTGTAGAACATACAGTAAGGGAGTAAGCTAAGAACATTTCAAATAAAGTAAAATGGTGTATTTGCACAAACACTGTCAAAGGCAGAATGGAAATAATTGAGGACAATGTAAACAAAAGCATTTAGTATTTTCATTGGCGATCAACAGTAGTGGCTTTGACAGCAATATTGTTGCAATGCTTGGTTTGCCAGTTGTTGTTTTTTTTTCTTGGTATATCGTGCCCAACAATTTTCTATCATTGTTCCACATTATCCATTTTGGAGAGCTGATGTCATAGAAAATGTTTCCTATTTGGTTAAATTCCTCTGAAACAAGCAGAATACAGTATGAGCTGTTTAAGGGACTACATGTTACTTAAAAAAAATATATTAAAAAATCCTGAAAAAAGTCTGACAAAGCAGGTGAATAACAGGAAATCATTCAACTTTTTAACTACTGAAACTACTGAAATTACTAGGTTTTTGTTTTTTCTTTTTCTTTTCACTTGTCATTAAAATACCTGAGGTGATTCAATCTATACTACAATCACCTCAAAGTGACTGGAAAACACTTACCTAGTTGTAATTAATTCGCAATAACTCCTAATTTAAATAAATAAAATAAAAAAATAAACTAATTAATAATATTATTTTTACCTTACCGGTAACTTTGTTTCTCTCTTCATGTTTTATAGACAGGCGAATGAGGAATACCAGGTCCTGGCTAACTCCTGGCGTTACTCGTCTGCGTTTTCTAACAAGCTGTTCTTTACGGTTGTGGACTATGATGAAGGAGCTGATGTCTTCCAACAGGTAAGCAGTGTCTGAAAGTAGTGTTTCTCTGATCTCTGACTGTTGGTGACTGTGAATAGCATCTGCATAGGAACATCCAGAACATCTTGATAAACAATGGTGAGGGTCTCCATAACCTTGAATTAATTGCAAAAAAACAAAGTAATGGGACTTGAATTTTGAACTTGTCAAAAATTGTATACGATAACTTTTCCCTCAAGGTATTTACAGAGTTGTTGTTTAGTGTTCCCAACTCATCACCTTTTAGTTTCTGTAATTCAAGGTTGTTAGAGCTGTATTTTGATGTCTGCACAGAACTTTTTCTCATGACAGAAAACATCTGAGGCTAAAGGTCTGAATGTCCAAGTCTACCCAAATACATAAGAAAAAAAAAATAATAATAAAAATATATATATAAAACACGTCCTATCTTTATTTTAAAAGTGTACTCCAGTAGATTGAATCATAACTATGGAGGCAGCTGCCAAGTTGGGTACCAAGCCAACCGAGGCAGGTATGATGTGGGCAGAGGTGGGCAACAGAATGATGTGCAAGACCTAGAATTTTTTGGAAAGTCATGTAGACAAAAATAGGCAGATATTTTCAAATATTGGCCTCAAAAAACCTGAATGTGTGGCTCACTTGTGCCTTGGTTGCAAAAGCTTAGAAATTAGTGATACCGCAACTGGTTATTTGCTTAATTTCTTACAATTTTCCTGTGCCATTTTAAGTCATCCTCTAGTCTCATTCACAGCCCAATAAGATACTACCATAAGTTTTGAGTTTTAAATTCCAACATATAAACCTTGTTAAAGTCTATAAATATTTGCCTTAAAATAGTATTTTTATGTTAATTTTTATAACCATAAAGATTTTGTTGCGTTGTCCATTAAACATCTTTGTGTCTATTTTATCAATCAATCAATCAATCAATCAATCTTTATTTATAGAGCCCTTTTCAGCAGCCAGAAGGTGCACAAAGTGCTGAACAATACAGAAATAAAACAAACAATAAAAAATAACAATAAAAAACAGCCAGTTAAAAATTAAAAACAATTAAGACCTAACAACAATTAAGACCTAACAAGAATGTCAAAGAACTACTGTACTAGGTATTAAAAGCCTGCCTGAATAAAAAGGTTTTAAGATTAGATTTAAAAGACTCCATATGAGTGATGGAGCGCAAGTCCAGAGGTAGCTTATTCCAGAGACTGGGTGCAACGACAGAAAAGGCCCGGTCACCCCAACGTTTGTAGTTGGACTTTGGGATGGACAGGAGAAATGTATTAGATGATCTCAGTGTTCTCCTATATTCACGGACAGTTACGAGATCAGTCAAATATAGTGGGGCAAGACCATTGAGTGCTTTAAAAGTGAATAATAAAATTTTGAATTTAATTCTAAAATCAATTGGAAGCCAATGGAGAGAAAATAAAACAGGGGTAATGTGTTCACGTCTGGAAGTGTTGGTTAAAAGTCTAGCTGCAGCATTTTGGACCAATTGAAGGCGTCTAATGGAGGATTGGGAAATTCCCGCATACAGGGAATTACAGTAGTCAAGTCTTGAGGTGATAAAAGCATGAATGGCCTTTTCTAAATCAAAACGATTTAAAAAAGGTTTAACTTTGTATAAAAGACGTAATTGATAAAAACAGGCCTTGACTACAGACGCTATGTGTTTATCAAATTTTAAGTCCTTGTCAAATGTCACCCCCAAGTTTTTAACTGTTGGTCTGCATTTGGAAGTTAGAGCACCAAAGTTACAGGGAGCATCATCGCCGAAGAAGATGCATTCTGTCTTTCCTTCGTTTAAAAACAAAAAATTACGGTGAAGCCACTGTTTAATCAGAGTCAGAGAGTCAGAGTCAGAGTCAGAGTCAGAGAGTCTTTATTGTCATTTGCACCGCATGTGGTACATGAGATGAAAACGAGATTATGTACACGAGGTCCCAGTTACATCCAACAACAAATGAAAGAGAAAAACAGTAATAACATCGAGAACTAACTAAGAAAAACATCAACTAGTAATACACTAAGCCTAATATAGTGGGAATAAACAGCAGCACGAACATGAGTTTGTATGAGCAGATGGTCACAGATGAACACAGATGAACACAGCAACAAGAAAACATATCAGCATCAGCATGATGTGATATTTTGCAGTGTTTATTTTATTTTATTTATTCATGAGTCTAACAGCCTCAGGGTAGAAGCTGTTCCTCAGTCTAGTGGTTCTACACTTGATGCTCCTCAACCTCCGTCCTGAGGGGAGTGGGGCAAAGAGTGAGTGTGCTGGATGAGTGAGGTCTTTCATGATACAGGTGGCTCTTTTCCTGCATCTAGAGGTGTAAATGTCTGTGATGGTGGGGAGACTGACTCCAACAGACTTCTGTGCAGCCTTCACCACTCTCTGCAGAGCTTTCCTCTCTTCAACTGTGCAGCCTCCATGCCACACGTTGATGCTGGAGCACAGGATGCTCTCCACTGCACACCTGTAGAAGGAGGTGAGAACTGGGCTGCTCAGACCAGCTCGTCTCAGCCGTCTGAGGAAGTAGAGTCTCTGATGACCTTTCTTGATCAGGCTGGTGGTGTTGTTGCTCCAGCTGAGGTTATCATTCATGTGTACACCCAAGTATTTGTAGCTGGAGACCACTTCCACTGCAGATCCGCCTATTTTCAGTGGGGCATGGGTGTGTTTGTTCCTTCTGAAGTCCACAATCATCTCCTTTGTCTTCTTCACATTCATGTGAAGATTATTCTCTTTGCACCAGCTCTCCAGGTGTTTCACCTCCTGTCTGTAGCTGGACTCATCATTGTGATGCATCCCACCACCGCTGTATCATCTGCAAACTTAACAATATGACAGCCTGGAAGTGTGGCTGTACAATCATATGTGAGCAGAGTGAACAGAAGGGGGCTCAGCACACATCCTTGAGGAGAGCCAGTGCTGAGGGTTATGGTGGAGGAGGAGAAGTTGTGGATCTTCACGGACTGTGGTCTGTCTGTTAAGAAGTCTAGTATCCAGTTACAAATGGAGGGGCTTAGTCCAAGTGTAGATAGTTTGTCTATCAGAGTTTGGGGGATCATGGTGTTGAAGGCAGATGTGAAGTCCACAAAGAGCAGACGCACGTATGAGTCTTTCTGATCCAGGTGGGTGAGAGCAGTGTGGACCACGGAAGAAATGGCGTCCTCTGTTGATCGGTTCTCACGGTATGCGTATTGATGAGGGTCCTCGTTGATGTTGACGGTTGCCTTGATGTGGGACATGACCAGTTTCTCAAAACATTTAGCGACTATCGGGGTGAGGGCCACCGGTCTATAGTCATTCAGACCAGTCACTGTGGAGCTCTTTGGGACTGGGATGATGGTCGCGGTCTTCAGGCAGGTGGGAACTGACTCCAGTGCAAGTGAGGTGGTGAAGATGTCAGCCAGCACCTCACAGAGCTGGTCCGCACATTCCTTCAGAACTTTCCCTGGGATGTTGTCTGGTCCGGTTGCTTTATGAGGATTAATCTTTCTGAGACTGCCTCTCACTTCTGCTGCGGACACCCTGAGATGCTCTTCATCTGGTGATGAGGTGAGTCTGGTGCTAGCTGGTCTGTTTGGATCATCAAAACGTGCATAAAACTTATTGAGGGCATCAGGCAGAGATGGGTCCCTGGGGCATTGTTTGTTTTTGCCTTTGTAATCTGTTATGCATTTAATACCCTTCCACATGCTCCGTGGGTCTTGTGAGGTGAACTGTCCCTCGATCCTCTGTGCATACGTGGCCTTGGCCTTCTTAATGCCATCCTTCAGTTCATTCCTGCTCTTTCTCAGTTCCACTTTATCTCCTGACTTGAATGCAGTGTCTCTGGCTGCTAGCAAGGCGTGAACTTCTTTATTTAACCAGGGTTTCCGGTTCGGGTAGGATTTCACATATTTTTTTATGGATACATTTTCAGAGCATGTACTGATGTAACCCAGGACTGAGGAAGCGTACAGTTCCATGTCCACTGAACTACCATCAGTGGCTGCTTCTCTGAAAACAGACCAGTTTGTCCTCTCAAAACAGTCTCTCAACAAGGGGGAACTATCTTGAGGCCAGATTGTTATTTCTCTTTGTTCCGGCTTTGAGCGCCTGAGTGGAGGGAGTTCTCTTGGGGCCAGAATCAGAGAGTCGTGGTCGGAAGATCCGAGCGCTGGGCGTGTCTTCGCCGTGTATGCCCCCTTTACATTTGTGAAGACTTGGTCGAGTGTTTTATCTCCTCTCGTAGCTGCGAAGACGTTCTTATTGAAGGCTGGGAGGGACACTTGGAGATCTACGTGATTGACGTCCCCGCAAACAATGAAAAGCCCCTCAGGATATTTACACTGCAGCGAGGTGAGTAAGTCATGAATTTCTCTCTGGGCGTCATTAGCATTAGCATCGGGTGCTATGTAAATAACGCTGATTACGATCACTGAATAGTCACGTGGCATATAATGCGGCCTACATCTTATTGTGATCAACTCCACGGCAGCTGAACAAGCTCTTTTTATCACAGCACAGTTCGTGCACCAATCCTTGTGTACGTAAATACAAACACCACCACCTCGCGTTTTCCCCGTAGTCTCGATGCACCGGTCTGTTCTGAAGAAGAGCCGGTCGTCCAGCTCGTAAACAGAGTCAGGAGTGTCTTCAGAAATCCACGTTTCCGTAAGACAAAGCACGGAGCATCTTCTCATCTCCTCCGACGTGGTTACCCTCAAACGAAGTAGATCCATCTTGTTATCGAGCGAGCGAACGTTAGACAGGAAAAGAGCCGGCATCGGGGGTTTACCGGTTTTAGCGTCTTTCCGCATTCTCGTCATAATTCCTGCACGGCAACCCCGCTTCTTTCCTCGTGAGCAGCGCTTTCTTTTCTTTCCCCTGGAGTGCATCTGCTTCCAGAAGGACGTTTTTAGCAGGTCCAATCTTCCGAGCTTTGATTTGAGTTCGTTGCTGATTTCAGCTGTGCCCTGTGGTAAATCCGCTCCAATTCTTAACAGATCAGTTCGGCTGTAATTCACCCGCAAAACACGCGCAGAGTCAGGTACAAAAACACTATTAAAATTACTAAAAACTAGAGATGATCCGGGAACTCGTGAAGCTGCGGCTGCACTGAGCGCGGCCATCTTGTGTTTTAGGTAAAGTTATTAAACAGCATGGGATAAATATTCATTATTATGCTGATGATACACAGTTTTATTTGTCCATGAAACCCAACTAATCCAATCAGTTACTTAGACTATTAGACTACAACATGTCTTAAAGACATAAAAACCTGGATGAACCTTTAATTTTCTGCTTTTGAACTCAGTCAAGACTGAGGTTTTAGTTTTTGGACCTAAGCATCTTAGGAATAATGTTTCAGTCTTTCTCCTTCTTGGATGACATTAATCTGTCTCCAGCTCTAATGTTAAAAATCTTGGTGTTTTGATCAGGACATGTTTTTTATCCCCCACATTAAAAATGTTACTAGAACCTCCTTCTTCCACCTGCGTAATATCACTAAAATTAGAAACATCTAAAAATGACATGGACTTGGGCACTGGCAACCCCCGTGACTCAAAATAGGAAGAAGCAGGTAAAAGATGATGGATGGATCTGTCTTAACAGGTTTTTTCATCTGTCCTCCGTTAGAAACCACACCTGGACCTTCATGCTGCGTCTGTTTCTACTTCCTGTCCTCTCAAACCCAGCCGGTCGAAGCAGGTGGCTGCTCGTCCTGAGTCTGGTTCTACTGGAGGTTTCTTCCTGTTAAATGGAGTTTTTCCTTTCCACTGTCTTCTTTGTGCTCACTCAGGATGGTAGACTGTTACAAAGTGAAAGTTCAACATAACATAGAGAACTTTACTAATTGTATTTTATAAAGTGAATGTTTGTGTTCAGTGTCCTGAGATGACGTACGTTGGGTGCTATAGAAATGAACTGAATGGAAGTGAACCAGAACCAAACCTGACAGAAACCCCAGTGAACTCACCTATCTGGTCCAAACCAGGCTGATAAGACCAGGATGTCCATGTCTGGAACTGGTGGACCTGCGTCTCCGGGCTCTGTTACACTTCTAGAAGATGAACACATGCAAAGTCCAAGTTCAGGTTTCAGAAGAACCAACTACAAAACTATGAATTCACAGACTAGTAAATCCTCCAGGTCTGGACAAGAGGTCTTCAGGGATTTCACAAGACAAGCTGGACTCTGGTGATAATCCCAACATGAAAACTTACTTACTCAGTTTTTCACCTTGTCTGAAAAGCTCGTTAGAAGATTGTTTAAAAATGATCAGAGGCTTTTGAGCAGAAAGATGTAGAAACTAGGGATAGGGCCAATACGATACAGTATCCGATACCAGCACAATTTAAGTATCGGATATCGGATCCAACCTGCCGATATTTCTGATCCGGCTTCAAAGAGCACTTGTGTTCCATCACATTCTGTGACTGCTGTCTTAACATTGTGTGAAGACACTCTGGGCTTCACAACATGAAACTCTCACATTTTAACAGCACACAAGAGGTAGGTCTATACCACACACTTCCTTCTCACTCATGGTGCAGTTGGAAAAACTAAAAAAGTGGTTAAGTGGAGTGGACTATGTTGTCTTTCCCATCATGCTTAGCATTTTTTTTTAGTTTTTCCAGCTGCACCATGAGTGAGAAGAACGTGTGTGTGGTATAGACCTGCCTCTTGTGTGCTGTTACAGTTTGTGAGTTTCCTGTTGTAAGGTTCTAGAGTGTCTTCATTGGGTTTAGCTCACACAATGTTAAAATGAATAGTCTCAGTTCAAACATTTCATTAAACAGATTCATATACCTGAATGGAATCGATATCGTAAAGTATCGGTATTGGATGATACCCAGTTTTAAGTATCGTTATCGGATCGGAAGTGAGAAATGTGGATCGTGCATCCCTAGTAGTGATGTCAGTAATGCGATACAAAGTAACGCGTAACTCTAGTCGGACCACTTTTTTCAGAAATCTAACGCGTTGCTTTTCAAAATCCAGTAATCAGATTAAAGTTACTTATCAAAATTACTGTGCGTTACTTTTTTTGTCATTTTCTGTAGTACTGTAATTTAATTTTTTTTCCTCAATGCGTCTCGGGGAGTGATAAAAAAAAAAAAGACTCCAGGATGAGTCACCGCTGAGAACCCGGAAATGTGGACCGGTGTTGTGCCAAAAACCGATGGGCTGCCAAATGGCGGACGCTGGAGGACTTGAACAAGAATTTAACAAGATAAACACCTAAACAATTATTTGTTTTCTCGAAATTATAGTAAATGCGTGTCTCAGTCTAACGTTTACTTAATAAATGCACTTTAATGGTCAAACCAGCTGTATTTCACTGGGGCGGTGCAGCTGGTTTGATGGTTCCAAGCAACAAGCAGAATGAAAGTGGGGGGATCATGGCGGGCTGATTGTGTCATTAATAGCTGGTGAAGATTCTCAGTCATGCAGGACATGGTAAATCCAAAAACATTAAAGAAAAAAGTATAAAGTAAATTATAATAAATAAAGTACAGTTGTTTTTGTCTTGAACTTTTTTGAATTTGTCATTATAGCCACGTTTACCTATTAAATGATACAACAGCATGTCATATTCTTAGTACTACTCTGCTACCATCAAGTGGCTGAAAGTGGTACTGCACTTTTCTGTTATGAATGAAAGCGTCACATCTCAGCCAAAACTTGGTTTATAAATACAGGTGATCCCTGACTTACGAGCGAGTTCCGTTCCTCCGACTATCTCATAAGACGAAATCTCGTACGTCGGAACACAAAACACGTGTTCTCGTAAGTCCGGATTTTTGGTCGTAAATCGGAAAATTTATGCTAGCGCTACTACGAACACTCGTTTTTCATCACAAACGTTCATACTAGTTCATAAACATGCTCAGAAACTTTGTTTACAAATGGTTAGCTAACACACTTTCATCTAAAAACACATAAAAGTGCTGTATTTTCTGTATGTTCGTTACAAATTTACTGCTCGTTAGTGAGCTTCTAAGTCCGGAACCTCGTAAGTAAGAGCGCTCGTAAGTCAGGGATCCCCTGTATTTAGTTTTTTTTCTGTGTATTTTTGATGATTGATTCCATGAACAGAAGTTAAAACATATTTTGGAGATTCTGTCAAATTATTATTTTTTGACAAGATGAGCTTTGTGTGATATTTGGTTGATATTTCTAATAAATTTCAAAACTTCTCATGTTTTGCCTTTGTTTTTAATTTAATTTAAATTGTTGAGGCTGATCCTCACTGTCGTCACCAGGAACAATAAAAACATTGTGTGATTATGGTAAATGTGTCTGATAAACAACCAAATAAAGTGTTTATACAGTTTTACAACTTGGAGAAATTTAAAGAATATGAAGGTGAGGGGATTTACTGTGTCAAATGTTGACAAAACAATTATTTTAGCCTTTAAAGAGGAACTACAGTAAATGCAAATTAACATTTTCCATCCATCCATCCATTTTCTTCCGCTTATCCGGGGTCGGGTCGCGGGGGTAGCAGCCTAAGTAGGGAGGCCCAGACTTCCCTCTCCCCAGCCACTTGGAGCAGCTCCTCTGGGGGAATCCCAAGGCGTTCCCAGGCCAGCCGAGAAACATAGTCCCTCCAGCGTGTCCTGGGTCTTCCTCTGGGTCTCCTCCCGGTGGGACATGCCCGGAACACCTCACCAGGGAGGCGTCCAGGAGGCATCCTAACCAGATGCCCGAGCCACCTCAACTGGCTCCTCTCGATGTGGAGAAGCAGCGGCTCTACTCCGAGTCCCTCCCGGATGACTGAGCTTCTCACCCTATCTCTAAGGGAGAGTCCAGCCACCCTGCGGAGAAAACTCATTTCAGCCGCTTGTATCCGAGATCTTGTTCTTTCGGTCATAACCCAAAGCTCATGACCATAGATGAGGGTGGGAACGTAGATCGATCGGTAAATTGAGAGCTTTGCCTTTTGACTCAGCTCTCTCTTCACCACGACAGACCGGTACAGCGCCCGCTTCACTGCGGACGCTGCACCTATCCGCCTATCGATCTCACGCTCCAGTTTTCCCTCATTCGTGAACAAGATCCCGAGATACTTAAACTCCTCCACTTGGGTCAGGACCTCCTCCCCGACCCGGAGAGGGCATGCTACCCTTTTCCGGCTCAAGACCATGGCCTCGGATTTGGAGGAACTGATCCTCATCCCGGCCGCATCACATTCGGCTGCAAACCGCTCCAGCGAAAGCTGTAGATCACGATCTGATGAAGCCAATAGGACCACATCATCTGCAAAAAACAGAGAAGCGATTCTAAGGCCACCAAAACGGATCCTCTCAACACCTTGGCTGCGCCTAGAAATTCTGTCCATAAAAGTTATAACAGAATCGGTGACAAAGGGCAACCTTGGCGGAGTCCAACTCTCACCGGAAACGAGCCTGACTTACTGCCGGCAATGCGGACCAAGCTCTGACACCGGTCGTACAGGGACCTAACAGCCCATATCAATGGGCCTGGTACCCCATACTCCCGGAGTACCCGCCACAGAACCCCCCGAGGGACGCGGTCGAATGCCTTTTCCAAGTCTACAAAGCACATGTAAACTGGTTGGGCAAACTCCCACGCACCCTCCAGGACCCTGTTGAGGGTGTAGAGCTGGTCTAGTGTTCCACGACCAGGACGAAAACCACACTGCTCCTCCTGAATCCGAGGTTCGACTATCCGACGGACCCTCCTCTCCAGAACCCCTGAATAGACCTTACCAGGGAGGCTTAAGAGTGTGATCCCTCTATAGTTGGAACACACCCTACGGTCCCCCTTTTTGAATAGGGGAACCACCACCCCAGTCTGCCAATCCAAGGGAACTGCCCCCGATGTCCACGCGATATTGCAGAGTCGCGTAAGCCAACACAACCCCACAACATCCAGAGCCCTAAGGAACTCAGGACGAATCTCATCCACCCCCGGAGCCTTGCCACCGCGGAGCTTTTTAACCACCTTGGCGACCTCAGCACCAGAGATTGGAGAGCCCGACCCAAAGTCCCCAGGCTCCGCTTCCTCAGTGGAAGACGTGCCAGTAGGATTGAGGAGGTCTTCGAAGTATTCCGCCCACCGACTCACAACATCCCGAGTTGAGGTCAACAGCACGCCATCCCCACCATAAATGGTGTTGGTCGCGTACCGCTTTCCCCCCCTGAGACGCCGGATGGTGGACCAGAATCGCCTCGAAGCCGTACGGAAGTCATTCTCCATGGCCTCTCCGAACTCCTCCCACGCCCGAGTTTTTGCCTCAGCAACCACCCGAGCCGCATGCCGCTTGGACTGCCGGTACCTATCTGCTGCTTCCGGGGTCCCACAGGCCAAAAAGGCCCAATAGGACTCCTTCTTCAGCTTGACAGCATCCCTCACCGCCGGTGTCCACCACCGGGTTCGAGGGTTGCCACCACGACAGGCACCAACAACCTTGCGGCCACAACTCCGATAAGCTGCCTCGACAATAGAGGCGCGGAACATGGCCCACTCGGGCTCAATGTCCCCCGCCTCCCTCGGAACGTGTTCAAAGCTCTCCCGGAGGTGGGAGTTAAAGCTCCGTCTTACGGGAGACTCTGCCAGACGTTCCCAGCAGACCCTCACAATACGTTTGGGTCTGCCAGGTCTGACCGGCATCCTCCCCCACCATCGGAGCCAACTCACCACCAGGTAGTGGTCAGTTGACAGCTCCGCCCCTCTCTTCACCCGAGTGTCCAGGACATGCGGCCGCAGATCAGATGAGACGACAACAAAGTCGATCATTGAACTACGACCTAGGGTGTCCTGGTGCCAAGAGCACATATGGACACCCTTATGCCTGAACATGGTGTTCGTTATGGACAATCCATGACGAGCACAGAAGTCCAACAACAGAACACCACTCGGGTTCAGATCAGGGGGGCCGTTCCTCCCAACCACACCCCTCCAGGTCTCACTGTCATTGCCCACGTGAGCGTTGAAGTCCCCCAGCAGAACAAGGGAGTCCCCAGGAGGTGCACCCTCCAATACCCCCTCCAAGGACTCCAAAAAGGGTGGGTAATCTGCGCTGCCGTTTGGCGCAAAATTAACATTTTTAGTAACTTAAATTGAAATATTTAAGCAGAGTCCACGAGGCTCACCTGTATAAATAAAGGTTTAATTAATTACTTGAATGAGGTTTTATTCTTTTTAAGCAAAACGTGCAACGTTATCAGCTTTTGTCAAACAAGATTCAAAACTGGGTTCTTAACTATTTTGTTTAGAATTTAAATAAATTCACATTAAAAATGCAAAAATATATCCACTTAGTTACACACTACAGCTGCTTGTGTTTAAAATGTAATTTGTGTAAAACAGCAAAAGGCTAGTCGAGGTCGACGGTGAACACTTCTGACAGTCGTGGTGCAAACTTTGCGAGGTAAGTGACCATGCCCAGTATGGTTTCCAGTTCAGACTTGTTTTGAGGCGGTGGCATGTCTCTGATGGCCTCAATCTTGTTAGGGTCTGGTCGAATACCATCACAGGTCAACGTGTGTCCAAAATAGTTGACTTCGGGTACACAAATTACGCTTTTGTCTTTGTTCAGTTTTATACCCTTTTGGCGGGTCCTCTCCAAAACTGAGTGTAGGTTTGCGTCGTGCTCTTGTTTAGTGCTTCCGTACACTAAAATGTCGTCCACGATGGTAGCCACGCCTGGCAGTCCCTCGTAGGCTTCATCCACTCTTCTCTGGAACTCATCTTGAGCTGAGATGATCCCAAATGGCAGTCTTTTGAAACGATACCTGCCATAAATTGTGTTGAAAGTGGTCAACATCAACGATTCTTCATTGAGTTTAATAGTCCAGTATCCTGACCTGGCGTCTAACACGCTGAAATACTTTGCTCCAGCCAGTTTTGGTGTTACGTCGTCCAAAGTCGGTAGTGGGTAGTGTGGTCTCTGGATCGCTTTGTTTAGTGGACGTGGATCCAGACAGACTCTGGACAGACTTTGAGCTGCACAGCAACAGTGTGTACTAGTTTGACTACAGGTGACCCCCTACCTACGACTCCATCGACCTACGGCGGCCCGGACCTACGAACGTATCATATTTAATAAAAATATGAAATTACTGTATTAAAAAAAAAAAATATATATTTTTTTTTTTTGTGTGTGTTTAAATGTTCTTAATTTCATGTGTACATCACTTTGTTGCAGCTGTGGTTGTTTTAAAGGCTTTATAAATAATAATTATGATAAAAATGATCATTTCTGATCATTTTTGGCAATCTTGGGCAGCAGGAAGTAGGTCTTCAGTTTACACGGTCACAAATTAATGTAGAACACCGGACGCCATTTTAGGTTCAGTCACGGGGGCCTTTGAAGGTCTCCGGTCACAAATTAATGTAGAACACCGGACGCCATTTTAGGTTAGCTGCCGGGAGCCGGCCTTTGAAGACTGGTGACCAGGATCGCATCATATGGATTAATTACTAGCTGGAATCGCTCTGTGAGCTCTGTGGACGTCTCAGGCTGGAGCAGCAGCTGCAGATTGATCGCCGATCGCGCCGCCCGCCGCTCCAACACCAGCTCATGGCCTGGCTAGCAGAAGCTAGCCAGCTAGCTAACACAGGCCTCGAGCAGCTGCGGTGGTTCACTCGCCGGCCGCCGCGCTGCTCGGCCCGACAACAATCAACGCATGGCAACCTAAGATGTCGGCTTTGACCATCTCAAAGTAAGAAATTATATTTTTATTTATTCTGTAAATGTGAATAGCAATGTTTAACATTACAGTACACTACTGTACATGCTTAAATGTGTGCGCGCGCTCCGTTAGCGGTATTTCCACGACCTACGAACGGAATAAGGACCTACGAACGGGACGCTATTTTCACCCCCTAGCTACGGTGGAATCGAGCTGCGAACAGTTCTTATGTCCCAAACTCGTACGTAAGTAGGGGGTCACCTGTATATTTAAGTCCAAACATGCTCTCATGCCCAGAACAGGAGGTGCGTTGGCACAGACTATGTCGAATTCCAGCCAAACAGACGTGTTTTTGTAGCTGCACGACAATCTGCACGAACCCTCTGTTTTTAGTGTTTGACCTCCATATGCTGTGAGTTCACTAGTCGTGGGGTTTAATGGCATACTACCAAACATTTGATGAAATGTTCCTGCTGGTATTATGTTTGCTTGTGCCCCAGTGTCTACTTTGAAGCTGAGTTTTTGTCTCTTTTCTCTTATTTCCAACTCTGCATATGCTTGTTCTTTGTCAGTATTTTCATTCTTTTTAGTGATTGTGTCGATAAACAGCTCCTCTTGTGATTGTACGTGGCTGTTTGCGACGTGATGCACTTTTCTGGGTGTAAAACTTTGTGGGCGCTGTGGTGCTTGCGTCCTGCACATGTTGGCGAAATGATTACATTTCTTGCATTTATCGCACTGGCGTCCTTTTGCGGGACATTCCTCTGTGCGGCTGTGTTCTCTCCCACATGCTCTGCACATTTTGTCACTTTGAGCGACGCCTTCGTTGCTGTGGCCTGTTGCTTTGCTACTGTGGTGCGTTAGCATGCTGCGGTTTTTGCTAACTACGTGCACGAACTGTGCTGACATGCTAGCTGCGGTACTTGTCGTAGTCTTTAGTTGCTGTCGTGACAACTCGAATGATCTGGCAACGTCGATCGCTTTTTCTAGCGTTAAATCTGGACCATGACACAGTAGCTTCTCACGGACTCTCTGTGAATTGGTAGCAAACACAATTCTGTCCCTTATCATCTCGTCAGTGTTCGGGTGATTACAGTCTTTTGCCAACAGTTTAAGCTCTGTCACAAACTTGTCGAAGCTTTCATTTTCTCCCTGAATCTTCTCGTGGAATTTATAATGTGCGAAGATTGGATTAGCTTTCGGCGTGACGTAGGCCTCGAAGTTATCGTAGTAAGTTTTCAGTACCTTTCTTTGGTCTGCGCTGAGATCCCATGTGCTGAAAATGTCTCTACCTTTCTCTCCGATCCACAGGAGTAGGTAACTGCATTTCTCTTGAGACTTGCTTTTGAGTGGCCCGGTGAACATCAGTTCGACGTGATGGCGAAATCTTTTCCATGCGTCCGGTAAGTTTGACGCGTCCCAGTCCATGTGCGGCATCGGTACACCTGCGTTCTCCATCTTCCGTCGTCAGGTCGATGAGTAAAACGTTGGATTCTAGTAGATTATCCACTAACTTCTGACACCATGTTTATATCAGCGGTCATACTCTGTTGTTGCTATATATTATGTGCACGATTCACCGACAGGATCGAAGGATGGTAGAAGATTCGGTCTGGTTCACTGCGAGCCTTTATTCAACATGTCCGCCGTTCACCTTGCCGGTACAACACACACTACGCAGTTACGTTACGTTAACTGCGTCATCACGTACATTATAACGTAGGCACGTATATGTACGTGACAGGATGTTACAGTTCCCTGCTCCAGTTTAGTTATTCATGTTACATGTTTTAGGTAGTTCCCTGGCTCCAGGATTACTTCCCTAGTGTTACTCCAATTAGTCAATTATTTCCACCTGTGTCTCTTGCCCTGTCTGTGCATATATACTCTGTCTGCCAGTCTGTTTTTGTCGCGTCGTCGTTGGGTCTTCCATGTCTTGTCCTGCCAGCCGGTCTTGTTCCTCGTTCCATGGTTCATGTAAGTTTAGGCTGCCCCGCCAGCCCTTTGCTTTGTAAGATTACCGTATTCGTCGGCGTATAAGTCGCACCGGAGTATAAGTCGCACCAACCTAATTATGCCCAATTAAATGGAAAAATCAACGTATAAGTCGCACCGGCCTATAAGTCGCACCGGCCTATAGGTCGCACCTCACGTGAACTGGTGTTTTGCCCAAAATGGACTGGCTGCCAAATTGTTTGGAAGGACTTTTGACAAGATTATCACATAAAAACTACAGTATTTTGTTTGATGTGTCTTAGTTGAACTTTTCATTAATAAATGAACATTATTTTGGACTGGCTGCCAAATTGTTTGGAAGGACTTTTGACAAGATTATCACATAAAAACTACAGTATTTTGTTTGATGTGTCTTAGTTGAACTTTTCATTAATAAATGAACATTATTTTGGACTGGCTGCCAAATTGTTTGGAAGGACTTTTGACAAGATTATCACATAAAAACTACAGTATTTTGTTTGATGTGTCTTAGTTGAACTTTTCATTAATAAATGAACATTATTTTGGACTGGCTGCCAAATTGTTTGGAAGGACTTTTGACAAGATTATCACATAAAAACTACAGTATTTTGTTTGATGTGTCTTAGTTGAACTTTTCATTAATAAATTAACATAATTTTTGTATATTTTGTGTCTTTCATCATTTATCTTTAAAGATAAACACATAAAAATATATTTTTATTAGCTGACATTACAGTAAAAAACGTGTCTCAGTTTAAAATGATGACAGAAACAGATACTGTATTTATTTTATGGTTTTTATTTATTTATTCAAAACCATTGAAGTCTTCATCTTCTGTGTCACTGCACCATTTTTGGACCAGGCAGATGTCAACAGTGTAGGTACTGTAAAGGGTTTCTTAGCGCCCATAGCGGCCGAAACTGGTACTGCACCATTTTTGGAGTTTTTGACCAAAGTCAAATTATGACCAAAATATTGGAAAAATCGACGTATAAGTCGCACCGGCCTATAAGTCGCAGGGCTTAGAAATGTAGGCAAAAAGGTGCGACTTATACGCCGGAGAATACGGTATTAAAGAGTTCATTTTTGTATTACCTCTGAGTCCCTGCCTGCACAACTGGATTTGTACCTGCCCTGTGTAAATCCTAACACCAAGTCACTGAACTTTGGATGTCCAAATACTGAAATCTTTAGTTAATCCAAAATGCTGCTGCCAGGGTCTTAACTGGAGTTAGGAGAGATCATCTCTCTCCAGTTTTAGTTTCTCTCCACTGGCTCCCTATCATGTCCAGATTTGAATTCAAAATCTTACTTCTAACCTACAAAGTTCTCTCTTTTTTTTTTTACTTTATAGATGGCCTCCCTTCTCACCTCACAGCCATCCTCTTCACACCTATATACCGATATGTATATATATATATATAGGTGTATATATATATATATATATAGGTATATATATATATATATAGGTATATATATATATATATAGGTATATA
>JBBPBX010053183.1:10585-23936 GCA_038048925.1 Garcialebias charrua | reverse complement strand
ACAAAACAGAATCTGGGTTCACTGACCAATACATTTTCCATCCATCCATCCATCCATCCATTTTCGTCCGCTTATCCGGGGTCGGGTCGCGGGGGTAGCAGCCTAAGTAGGGAGGCCCAGACTTCCCTCTCCCCAGCCACTTGGAGCAGCTCCTCTGGGGGAATCCCAAGGCGTTCCCAGGCCAGCCGAGAAACATAGTCCCTCCAGCGTGTCCTGGGTCTTCCTCTGGGTCTCCTCCCGGTGGGACATGCCCGGAACACCTCACCAGGGAGGCGTCCAGGAGGCATCCTAACCAGATGCCCGAGCCACCTCAACTGGCTCCTCTCGATGTGGAGAAGCAGCGGCTCTACTCCGAGTCCCTCCCGGATGACTGAGCTTCTCACCCTATCTCTAAGGGAGAGTCCAGACACCCTGCGGAGAAAACTCATTTCAGCCGCTTGTATCCGAGATCTCGTTCTTTCGGTCACAACCCAAAGCTCATGACCATAGATGAGGGTGGGAACGTAGATCGATCGGTAAATTGAGAGCTTTGCCTTTCGACTCAGCTCTCTCTTCACCACGACAGACCGGTACAGCGCCCGCTTCACTGCGGATGCTGCACCTATCCGCCTATCGATCTCACGCTCCAGTTTTCCCTCATTCGTGAACAAGACCCCGAGATACTTAAACTCCTCCACTTGGGGCAGGACCTCATCCCCGACCCGGAGAGGGCATGCTACCCTTTTCCGGCTCAAGACCATGGCCTCGGATTTGGAGGAACTGATCCTCATCCCGGCCGCATCACACTCGGCTGCAAACCGCTCCAGCGAAAGCTGTAGATCACAATCTGATGAAGCCAACAGGACCACATCATCTGCAAAAAACAGAGAAGCGATTCTAAGGCCACCAAAACGGATCCTCTCAACACCTTGGCTGCGCCTAGAAATTCTGTCCATAAAAGTTATGAACAGAATCGGTGACAAAGGGCGGGGAAAGCGGTATGCAACCAACACCATTTATGGTGGGGATGGCGTGCTGTTGACCTCAACTCGGGATGTTGTGAGTCGGTGGGCGGAATACTTCGAAGACCTCCTCAATCCTACTGGCACGTCTTCCACTGAGGAAGCGGAGCCTGGGGACTTTGGGTCGGGCTCTCCAATCTCTGGAGCTGAGGTCACCGAGGTGGTTAAAAAGCTCCGCGGTGGCAGGGCTCCAGGGGTGGATGAGATTCGCCCTGAGTTCCTTAGGGCTCTGGATGTTGTGGGGTTGTGTTGGCTTACGCGACTCTGCAATATCGCGTGGACATCGGGGGCAGTTCCCTTGGATTGGCAGACTGGGGTGGTGGTTCCCCTATTCAAAAAGGGGGACCGTAGGGTGTGTTCCAACTATAGGGGGATCACACTCTTAAGCCTCCCTGGTAAGGTCTATTCAGGGGTTCTGGAGAGGAGGGTCCGTCGGATAGTCGAACCTCGGATTCAGGAGGAGCAGTGTGGTTTTCGTGCTGGTCGTGGAACACTGGACCAGCTCTACACCCTCAGCAGGGTCCTGGAGGGCGCGTGGGAGTTTGCCCAACCAGTTTACATGTGCTTTGTGGACTTGGAAAAGGCATTCGACCGCGTCCCTCGGGGGGTTCTGTGGGGGGTACTCCGGGAGTATGGGGTACCAGGCCCATTGATATGGGCTGTTAGGTCCCTGTACGACCGGTGTCAGAGCTTGGTCCGCATTGCCGGCAGTAAGTCAGGCTCGTTTCCAGTGAGAGTTGGACTCCGCCAAGGTTGCCCTTTGTCACCGATTCTACAGGACATACACAGGATTGAAATTGCGTTTCTCTCAGTCCCTCGGTGCAACAGTAACCATCTAAACCAGGGGTGTCAAACATGCGGCCCGAGGGCCGGATCCGGCCCGCCAGTGGGTTTAGTCGGCCCGAGGATAAATCTGAATTATAAAAAAAAATGAATAAACGTTTTCTTAAAAATCTGCAGTTCCTATGTTGTCCGCTAGAGGTGCTATGTTTTAGTCTGTTCCTACTCAAACACAGTTCAATCGCTTTACCCACTTTTTCTCTTGGAACGGACAGTCGGGCACCTTCATCAGCGGAATGTCCTTGTCAAAAAAGAGAAAAGTGGACACAGAGTATCGGATTTTTCAAGAAAAATTGACTTCTTCCTATAAAACTGTTTGTTGACTAAATGTTGTAAAACGTTGTGCAATCACTGTGATCAGTTTTTTAATGTGTTTTAAGTCTTAAATAAATGTTAAACTGAGTAAAAGTGTAAAATGACAATTAATTTAATGTAAATATTTTTATAATGTATTTCTTCTTTGCACTAATACAATGAAAAAAGTGGACTTACTGTTCGTTCTATGTAATTTTGGAATGAGTTTACTGGTCTGGCCCACTTGAGATCAGAATAAGCTGAATGCGGCCCCCAGATCAAAATGAGTTTGACACCCCTGATCTAAACACTAAACACTAAAACATTTAATAAACATAAGCATAAAATAGTAAAAGTGTATCATTGTCCTGAGTTTTTTCATAGTAGTATAAAAGTATGAAAATTTACACCAACACTGAAACACCAAACACCCCTAAAACACCAAACACCCAATGAACATAAGCATAAAATGAAATAATAAAAGTGTAATACTGTCCTGAGTTTTTTCATAGTAGTATAAAAAAGTATAAAAAGTATATCTATAAAATAAACTGAAGGTTCTAGCATTGACATTTGCAAAGAGTGGCACAGCAGCATATGAGTTAATGTACACAGTATATGTATGAGGTAGTTGATGTTGGTATAGAGGCAAAGTGGCATATGCAGTAAGGCACATAAGGCACATTTGGCATCCTTAGATAAGGCTAGTCAGAGAATACTGTATATGTATCAGCAGTAGTGTAGATATAAAAGTAGTGTAAATGTAAACAGTAGTAATAAATGTAAAACAGTAGTAATAAATGTAAACCGTATTAATAAATGTAAACAGTGAATGTAAACAGTAGTATGACTATAGGCAGTAATGTAATACAAACATTAGTGCAAATATGAGAAGTAGTGCAAACTGAATGAGCACATGACCGAGAGTTTAGTGAATAACCCGTTTGATGACACAGGGTCCAGTGTTAAAAACTTTGTGTTGAGTGGTAATGTGTGAGAAAGTTTTTTGTGTTAAGGCAGTTCAAATGGGAGGGGAGGCAGAGCAGGCAGAGTGTACACACAGATATGTGTGTTATGTGTGTGTGTGTACACTTATACACACACATATGTATATACTATATACATATTTGTGTGTATACAGGGAGCCCGCGAGTTACGAACGAGTTCCGGACCTAAGGACGTTTGCAGCTCGATTCTGCCGTAGCTCGGGGGTGAAAATAACATCTTGTTCGTAGGTCCCGATTTCGTTCGTACGTCGCGGAAATAACGCTAACGGAGCGCCACACACAAATTTATCGGCATGAGACTGAACAAGCGGACATACTGGGCCATAAACATGCACAGAACTTTATTTACAAACACTTATCTAACACATTACACCACACATTCATCCATAAACACACACAGTAACTGTACAGCATGTACAGTACAGTAGTGTGCAGTAATGTTAAACATTGCTATTCAGCACAGCACATTCAATACTGTAAAATTATTACAGAATAAAATAATTAATTAATACAGAATAAATAAAAATATAATTTCTTACTTTGAGATGGTCAAAGCCGACATCTTAGGTTGCCATGCGTTGATGTTGTCGGGCCGAGCAGCATGGCGAACCACGGCTGCTGCTCGAGGCCTGTGTTAGCTTCTGCTAGCTGCCTGTTAGCCAGGCCATGAGCTGGTGTTCGCGCGGCGGTCCGGCGCGATGACAGAGTGATCGGTGATCAATCCGCGGCTGCTGCTCCAGGCTGAGACGTCCACAGAGTTCACAGAGCGATTCCAGCTTAGTACTGTACTGTAATTTATCCATATGAGGCAATCCTGGAACAAACGTTGGTTACATATTGTAACCCCAGATTCTATGAGTGATTAGCGGAGCCCTTTAGCTCCGCTTATTGGATCATCTCTCCTGCGCGTCAGCGCCCCACTGAAAACCTTTTAGTCCACGCCCACCTACCGGATGGGCCCACCCCTTGGGTCGATATTACCCGTCGACCCTGGTGATTCTTCCTCCAAAATAGCTAATCATTCAGCCATTTGGGATACAGGATGGCCCAAAAGCTAAAGGGCTCCGCTAATCACTCATAGAATCTGGGGTTACAATACGTAACCAACGTTCTATTGTCGTGATTAGCTCCGCCCTTTAGTTCTGCTTATTAGAATAAAGGGCGTAGCAGGATATGGTCCATGCCACACTGGATCCTAACCAATGTGGAGCATCTGCTCACCCAATCACAAAAAGCACATCCTTCCTCATGCATAACATACCCTGTATCTGGGAGCATTGAGGAAGGGCAGGTGGTGGGCTGGAGGAGGGCCTGCAGGCCTCTGATGCAGCCTCCAGGCATGCCCTGCTGCTGTGCAGCATGTATCAACATTGATAATGTGTTTGTTTGTTTGTTGTTGTTGTTTTTTTTTCTTGCAACATTGTCAGAGAGAGGAACTCTCTCTGGTTGCCACCCTTCAAAATAGGGTACAAACGGAACTGATACATGAACTATGTACAGAGAACAGTTAGAACAACATTCAAAAAACCACAGTAACCAATCTCTGATACTGGTGGTGAACATTTTCCACTTCCTGCCTTCCATTAAGCAGGCGTGGGTTAGTCAAACATATTATGAGGTATTCTCCCACTACTTATCCAGGACTCCCAGTACTGAATGAGTCATAGAAAAAGTAGAAACATCCAGTAAATAAAAACAGATGAAAGAACAAGGCGAGCTCCATGCCGCCGCTAAGCAGATGTCGCTGACCGACATCCCACCATGCAGAGCTGTGGAGGACGCAATCGCTCGCGTGGAATGTGCCCGCAGAGCCGTAGGAGGCTCTTTTCCAGCAGCTTTGTAGGCCTCTGTTATGGCTTTGCACAGCCAGTGAGAGAGGCGCAGTGAGGACAGAGCACGACCAGCTGAATTGTCCCTATAATGGACAAACAGGCTTTGAGAGTGATGCACACCCACTGTGCGTGCCACATAACATCTGAGCGCTCTGACTGGTTACAATAAATGTGACCTAGCTTCCTCCTCTGTATGAGGAAGGAGATGGAAACCACTCAGAGTTATTGGCCCTCATGCACGAACCGTTCGTACGCACAGATTTGTTCTTAAACTGTGCGTACGAGTGATTTAGGATCATTTGTGGCATTCAACAATGTTTTCGTATCCTACGATTTTTTTCAGATACGAACAAAATTTACGAGTGGTCCGGACCTGTCGTATATTTTAGGAGCGTCAGTCTGCTGTCATCCAGACGGAATTTCTCCACTAATAACTTCATATTTCGTTATTTAGAAAATATTTAGAGTTTAAAAAAGTCACGCACCACAATTGGTCTTGACAATAGGTTCTGTTTGAAGTCGAATTATATTTTTAAATGTAATAATGACTAACGGATTAAAGTATTTAAATTAAAATCAATTTGTTATCAATGCCGTTTTCTAACACTACAATATTAATATGAAGATCTCAAACTAAAACCAACTTAAATTATGAATTAATTTAAGTTTAATTTGTCTCGGTAACGCAGACTTCGGTAACGCAGACTTTAGGTTGACCTCCTCCTGTTGCAGTCATAGCTGTCAAATAGCTCAATCAATCAGTAAAGCGTTGCGTCGCAGTGCGGAACTTTATGGGTTCGAGTCCCACATGGGACGTTTTTTTTTCACCTTTTGATTCATTCCAGATTTAAAAAACACAAGAAAACTATTTACAATACAACAAGAAATGAAGCATAAAGTCTTTTTAATCCGTAATGAATAAATAATCTAAAGAAGGAAGGAAAAAAAAATAAGCATACCTTGTGGGTATCGAACCCACGAAGTCTCGATAACAGAGCAACGTTTTAACCAGTTAGCCACCAGTACACGTGTATATTTTAAGGTCCACATTTATTATAAACAAACATTCTTTGGCATTAGTTGGTCATTTACTCCCACGAGTGACGCTGCTAATAAGGACAGATTTACTTTTCTCGATCAAGGAGAGCAGGACTTCAATCTCCGCACCGGTAGAGTTCTTCTTTTTTACTTTTCGCTGTCATTTTATGCACGAACACGTTTTGCCTCCGAGGCAGGAAACGTAGCCTTATATGGTGTTTTGAGGGGTGGGAATTATGTAAATGACCTTACCGCGTGCACGCGCAGCTGTTTAGAACAGGTGGAATTCATCATAGTACGCAACCCATTTACACACGTTTCCTCAGGATAGAAGACTTTGTTGAATCTGACGTGGCATGTTCGTACGAACGCTTCGTACGAACAAAAGTAGGAGAAATTTAGGATAAAAATACGAACATTTTCGTGAATGAGGGCCATTGTCCATGATCTAAAACTGCTGGTGATAGACTTTGGTATGAAAGCCGGATTAGGCCTCAAAGTTGCTGAGCTACCATCAGGTTTAATTTATAAAAACGAGGGAGCCACAGAAAGTGCACAAAGGTCACTCACCCTTTTTGCGGACGTGAGTGCTAACAGGAGAGCAGTTTTAATGGGCAAAAACTTCAATGTCACCTCCTCTAAAGGTTCGAAGGGGGCTTTGGATAAAGCGCCTAGAACTAAGGTCAAATCCCACTGGGGGGTGAGGTCACGCTTCATGGGTCTATGGCGTCTAACGCCCTTCAGGAAACGTTTCATCAGAGGATGATTGAATAACGTCCTGTCACCAAACCCCTCGTGACACGATGAAATAGCCGCCGCATATACTTTTGTGGTGCTGAAGGCTAGTTCTCTAACAACAGTTGCAAAAATGACAACATACAGCCAATGCTATGGCCTCAATGTCTTTTTCCCTTCACCACTGCTGAAAAGCTGCCCACTTAGACGCAAAAAGCGTTGCCGTGGATGAAGCTCGCGAGTCCTGGATTGTCCGGATTATGGCTGGGGTGAGGCCTAAATTTGTTAGGCGGCGCCGCTCAGCTTCCAGGCCCAAAGGCGCTGGCTTATCTGTGGGAAGTGCCTGATCGCCCCTCCCGCTTGGAGGAGTGCATCTTCTCTCCAAGGAAGCTGCAAGGGACTGTCCACTAACAGCCGTTGCAGGTCTGGGAACCAAGGAGCATATTTGCGCTCTGGAGTCACGAGGATGAGAGATAGTTTCTCCTCCCGGACTCGTTCCAGAACTCTTGGTACGAGTGGAACTGGTGGAAAAGCATATAGCTTCTTTTCTGACTACCATCTGTGCACAAAAGCGTCCACTCCCAGAGGAGGATTGTCTTTGGGGTTCAACGAGCACCAGAGTGGGCACTGATTGTTGTTCCGAGCTGCGAAGAGGTCTACTTCTGCACGACCGAACCTGGCCTAGATCTGATTTATTATGTCTGAGTGGAGGGACCAGTCCCCGTGACGTGGTCCCCCTCTCGACATGACGTCCGCTCCCACGTTCAGCACCCCAGGGATGTACACTGCTTTCAATGAGAGCAGGTTCTGGTGAGCCCAAAGCAGCAGTTGCCTGGCAACGTGTAGCAACTGAGCTGAGCGAGATCCCCCCTGACGATTGATGTACGATGCTGCCACCTGGTTGTCGGTGTGCACCAGTACATGTTGTTGATGAACCAGCGGAGTAAAGTGCTGTAACACCTTCTGGACTGTCATTAGCTCCAGAACGTTTATGTGGAGGTGGATGTGGTTTGGCCATCTTCCCCCTACAGATTAGGACAGACACGTTCCCCCCCATCCCATTAGCGAAGCGTTTGTGAACACTGGGATATGAGACATAGGTGTGGTCATGGAGACACCCTCCTTCAGGATGTGGGTGTTTCCCCAGTGACATAGGTCTGCCTTCACGGATAGGGGAACCAGCACCATCCTGCACTTTTGGCGCACCGGTTCCACGTGCAGGCTAGCAAGCCAACGTTGGATCGATCTCATGTGTAATAAACCCAAATTTATCACACCATGGGCGGCTGCCATCAGGCCTAATAGCCGCATAATTGTTGCCGCCGTCACCACCTTCCCTTGGATGCGCTTCAGCTGTGCTGTCAGATCGACTGCCCTCTACTCTGACAGGCGCGCTCTCATCGAGCGTGAATCCAGTTCTACCCCGAGGTAAACAATGGACTGTGCTGGGATGACTGAGCTTTTCATCCAGTTTACAACGAACCCCAGATCCAGTAGGTGCTCGGCTAGTACTCTGGTCTGGGCTGCTACCTTCACTGAGTCTCGACCTGCTTAAAATGAGCAGATCGTCTAAGTAAAAAAGAATCTGCATCCCTGCTGAGCGAAGTGGGCATACTGCCGCTTCCACACACTTTGAAAAAGTTCTGGGCGCTAGGGAGTAGCCGAAGACCAGTCTGTTGAACTCGAATTGGTTCTCCTAGAAGGAAAACCTGAGGTATTTCCTGTGCTGTGGGATGATGCTGACGTGCCAGTAAGCATCCTTCAGATCCAGGGATGTGAACCAGTCCCTCTTGTGAACATTCCTCAGCTGCTGTTTTATTGTGAGCATGTGAAAACCCCTCACCATAATGGATTGGTTGAAAACCGACAAATCCAACACTGGTCTCGAGCTCCCTTTCTTCTTGGGGACGAGAAAATAACGAGAGTAGAACCCTTTGTTCTGTTCTCCCTCTGCCACCTTGGAGATCACTCCCTTCATCAGCATTTCCTGAATTTCTGACAGCAGGGAGGAGTTTTGACTTGGGTCTGACAACACTGTTTCCAGGATCCCCCTGAAAGGTGGAGGTTTTGCAGCAAACTGGAGTGCATAACCCTTCCTTATGAGTTTGGACAGCCATCTGTCTAAACTGTACTTTTCCTGCCACTGCTCGTATTTTCTGCTCAGAGGCAGCACGCGGTCTTGTTGCCTCGTGCGCGTCATGAGCGTCAGCCAGTTTATGGGGCCTCCATCCATTACCATGGTAACCCACTGGGGCCCCGCCCGAAAAGGGTTGGCTTATTGCGTCAGTGACGTGTTTCGTCCCTGCGTCTGACGTCGACGCGTTTGTTGTTGTTTTAGGCGGCGGTGCTTGTTCAAACTGAGTGTTTTGTCTCTTTTTACCTCGTTTGGAGCTGTTGACGGGCTGCAGAGAGGTGGTGACACTCATGTGCGTGGTACGCCAGTTAAGCACGTGATGAGACGGTAACAGAGCTCTGCTAGCCTGCGCGTGAGCAGAGCTAGCGTCACATGACTCAATGTGAAGCAGCGAGCTGTGGGTTTTACACAGCTTCGTCTGCGCGACACGAGGTTTAATAAACATGGCTTCTGGATGTTTAATTACCTTTTCTTGTCTTCTGTTGACAGCGTTGAAGCTGGGCCGACGACATTTGATTTTATGAGAGGCAACAAGCTGTGGTTTTTACACGGCTTCGTCTGCGTGACACGAGGATTAAAAAACATGGCGTCTGGATGTTTTAATACCTTTTCGTGTTTTCTGCTGGGCAACGTTGAGGCTGGGCAAGCGACATTTGATTTTATGGGAGGCAGCAGGCGGGGTTTTTTACCCGTCACTGACTGCACGTTAACAGGTTCACCAAACATGAAACATTTATTTATTGTTACCTTGTTTGAGCTGTTTTTATTTGTGGACACCTGACTGCCGTAGGCTAGTCTGTCTGTGGTGGGAAGCATGTGAGTATGTGCGGCTGTGGGGTTATACGGCCCCACAGACAAGCCCGAAACACTAGAGAAAACATCTTTTGAAACATTTTGTTCTTTTATTTTTCTCACACACACGTTCCCCGCAACGAGTTGCTGTCTCTGGTCCCGGCGGTCCCTCCGACCGTCCGAGTGTCGGGCTGGCGGGCGGGAGGACGTGGCGCTGCGCCCCGTCTCGGCGGCTTCGTCCTTCTTCTTGAATTTCTCCATCAGTTCCTTTAGGTTGGAAGGAAAAAGTTCCTCCGCCGACACTGGTCCCTCTAAAAGTTCTTTTTGTAGCCGGTCGGGCATTGATGGCGCGTGCTTTAGCCACGTGGTGCGGTGCACCATCTGGAGCAAGACCGTCGCGCGTGACCAACAAACCGTGGATGCGGTGCTGAGGTTTAGGATGACGTCCGCCGCCTTTCCCATCGTGCTTGCCGTCTCCTCTGGAAGGTCCGGGTCCTCTGCCAGCTTGGAGATTTGATACGCTAGCAACTCTGTGTTGTTGTTAGCTGCTTCGGCTTGGGCCGCTAGCTGGTGCACGCGGTCGGTTAGCTTTAGCACCGTCTGGTCGTGGCGCCCGCTGGGAATCGGCCTGTGGTCCGACCTGGCGGTTTTTGCTCCGAAAACTTCTGAGAGGCTCTGCTCCAGTGGGGGCACTGATGGGAAGGTCTTCTCCGAGAAGCCCTCCACTCTCGTGATTCCCACGAAGGAGGCTGCTGGGGCCTTAATTTTTGCGGGCGCTACAGCAGCCTCGTTCCAGAGTGTCATCACGGCCGGGAAGCGAGGCCAGACTGGGTCTGGACGTCGCTGCGGCGTGGTGCCGTACCTTAAGCCCGCTAGGTCGTTCGACCTAGGTGGAGAAGGGGTTGGCATTGACAGGCCCTTCAGTGCGGCCGCTCCGAGGATGATGGAGGGCAGGTCCTGCCTCAGGGAACTCGTCGTTGGGAGGCACTCGTTGTCTGGGACCGCATGCTCGGCTCCCAGGCAACCCTTGCAGACTTCGAGCTTGTCGAAGCTGAAAATTATGCCTCGCTTGCATTTAGGACAAATTCTTGCCATCTTGGTTGAAGTTCGTGATGAAAAAATCTTAGAATTTACGAAGGTTCACTAGTGAAAGCTGAATGATTAAAGAGGAAGAATCACCAGGGTCGACGGGTAATATCGACCCAAGGGGTAGGCCCATCCGGTAGGTGGGCGTGGACTAAAAGGTTTTCAGTGGAGCGCTGACACGCAGGAGAGAATATCCAATAAGCGGAGCTAAAGGGCGGAGCTAATCACGACAATAGAACACAGTGCTCACAGCCAGCTGCCGGGACAACAGAACTACCTAAAATGGCTGCCGGGGCATTTCCTGGAACGGCCGGAAGTTGCGCAATTATGAAAAAAATTATCATTTTTATTAAAAATATTATTTATAAAGCCTTTAAAACAACCACAGTTGCAACAAAGTGCTGTACACATGAAATTAATAACATTTAAACACACACAAAAAACGATTTTTTTTTCTTTCATATTTTTATTAAAGGGGACCACATATTCAAAATTCACTTTTTAATGGTTTTTTTACTCAACTTTGGGTATTTACTTCATAAAAAACAGTCCTAAGGCCAAAAAAATGCACCCAGTGGTTTATTTACTCTAAGTAGATTTATTTATCTTTGATAAATTCATTCAACCTTTATTTAGTCAGGTAAATCTTTTGAACCTCATGGGCTCATTTACGAAAGCGACCTGCTAAAACTAAAGAACAATGAACAGCAATGGTAGAATTTCCATAAACAACAAACAAACAAACAATAAACAATAGAAAACAAAAGAGAGGAAAAAAAAAAAATAATATATATATATTTTTTTTTAACAAAGTATCAAAAAACTAGCAAAACATTATAAGGTAGACGTATAAAATCAAAGACAGGAACAAATCTGCATTGGTTTTTGCCAGGATTCCAACAGATTCTGAAAACCATTTAGAGAAGTCAAGTTCGAGAGCTTCAGATCTTTTTGTAAGATATTCCATGAAGCAGGAGCGGAGTAGGAGAAGGCCCTTTTTCCAAGTTCAGTCCTCACTGACGGAACACTGCAGGTAATCATGTCCTGAGAGCGCACACTGTAGCTGCACTCACGCAAAGACATGTAGGAGGAGATGTATGAGGGCAGCAGACCAAGAAGTGATTTAAAGATGAAAATGTACCAGTGGAAGAGTCTGCGTGAGGTTAATGATGTCCAGTTAACCAGTGAATACAGGGTGCAGTGGTGGGTACGATAATCACAACCAGTTATGAATCTTAGTGCACCATGATAGACAACATCCAACATCCGCAGGGTGCTTGTAGGAGCATTCATGTAGAGAATGTCACCGTAAATACACTTCGTTTCCCACTTCCTGCTGTTTGTGATGTCACAAACCGCAGCCAACCACCTCAAACCTGAGTCCAGACCCTCACCTAGCAACCCTTGGTGATGCTCCACCCACTTCAGTATAAAACACGTCACGGTTGCCGAGACGTTGAAACTGTGCACACACACTCTCGCGGGGCGACAGTCTGTAACGTACAAGCACCACTGATCGATATACTTTTCAGATTAGCAACTTATTTACAGTAGTTTAAGAATACTTTTCACTTCATCAAAATCTAATCAAAACTTCAGCGTTCTAAATGTAGGTGGTTGCATTTGTTTCTTATACGATGAAGGACTGCTTTTAGCATAACTGCCAGGTTGGCCTAGAGGTAATGAATTGGACTGTCACCCGAAGGACCGGGGTTCGTTTTCCGGTCATGGCATTATTTTTTTTTTTAAGCCTTTTGTTTCGGAGAGATTTCATGTGTACAGCACTTTGTTGCAGCTGTGGTTGTTTTAAATGGCTTTATAAATAAAGTATAATTGTTATTTTTACGTTTTAGTTCAATTTTTAGCGATCGCTCTCAACACGCAGCCGGGAGAAATAAAACGAGCAGACCGCCGGCGAAGACACCATCTGCGTGCGGGAGCTGCTCGGAGCTGCTGGCTTGAGGTCCGGGGGTCCGGTCAGAGGTTGCCTCATGCGGATAAATTAACTGGAGACACTCGGTGAACTTTGTTTGTGTGTGGACTGAAGCAGCGATCGCTCCCAAAAGCGCCGCATGCAACGAGCGGAGCTAGCACCGTCCGCTCGGAGGAGGAAAAGCTATCATTAGCCTCGGAGGTGGGCTAATGCTAAAAAAAAGAAGCTGCAAATGGCGGCGCGCTGACAGCTTTCGGTAAGTTATCTTAAGCTAGCACTAACAGTAAGTCAAATGAGTAATAAAAAAAGAGCTAATTTTAAAACAACAACATATTAGAGATACTGGCTTTTACAGAGGGCGTAGTTAATGTAAACAGATCTTTGTAGGGCGTGGCTTTCAGACCTCATTATCATAAACCGGTCGTTTTGAACGGAAGTGAAATTTGGCAGAATTAGAAAGGGGATATTTTATTATCTAAGCATTATTTTGTGTATAAAATTGAATGAAAATGGTCTGGAAAGCCCACAGATACACCACAAAAAATTATATGACCTACATTTGGTCCCCTTTAAATTATTAAATATGATACGTTCGTAAGTCCGGGTTGCCGTAGGTCGCGAGCGACGTAGGTCGGGGGTTACCTGTATATATATATATA
>JBBPBX010053182.1:0-14999 GCA_038048925.1 Garcialebias charrua | reverse complement strand
CTTCGCCTGCTTCAAATCCAAAACGACCCATCCAGTTCCGTGACCTTAAAAACATCTCCCTTGATGTTTTGTCTGCTGATCTTCACACACTGACCGCTGTCAATCATCCTTCTGCAGATGACTCTGTGGATTACTACAACCAATCTCTTCGGGAGCTCCTGGACCTACACGCCCCCTTAAAGACAAGACTGGTGTCTTTCTCGCGCTCAGCTCCTTGGTACACTGATGAGCTGCGCAAGATGAAGGCAACTGGCCGTGCTATTGAGAGACGTGTAAAATCATCTGGTCTGTCTGTGCATAAGCAGGCATATAAAGAACATCAGAAAGCATACGCCTATTCTCTTAAAGAAGCACGCTCCAAATATTATTCTAACATCATCAACACCTGCCCTGGAAACTCTAAACAGCTCTTCTCCACAATCACTCGTCTGCTTAATCCCATTAAGCAAACTCTTGAGGACTCTGCTCAAAAATGCGACCTGTTTCTTTCATCTTTTAAAACCAAAGTTGACACTATCAGATCTCAGCTCCACAACCTCCCCGTTCTCAGTGTGCCACCCACCCGTCTGCATTCTGGGACCCTAAACAGCTTTGACGAAGTTGTTCAGAGTGAGGTGGAGGCCATCATCAAGAAAATGAAGCCTTCATCCTGCGCCCTGGATCCTTTCCCCTCTTCTCTCATAAAAACCAATCATTCTGCAATAGGCCCACTTATCACTCAAATAATAAATCAGTCTCTACAATCTGGTCATGTTCCACTGCCTCTAAAAACCGCCATCATTAGGCCTCTTCTGAAAAAATCTAATTTGGATCCCGACATTTTTTCAAATTACCGCCCAATTTCACACCTCCCTTTTCTGTCTAAAGTGCTGGAAAAAGCTGTTGCTGCTCAGCTGCAGGATCACTTACAACAACACTCCCTGTATGAGAAGTTCCAGTCTGGATTCAGGGCAGCTCACAGTACAGAGACTGCATTGCTGAGGGTTACCAATGATGTCCTCTTGGCTGCTGACACTGGCTCTCCCTCCATCCTTGTCCTCCTTGACCTCACTGCAGCCTTCGACACTGTGGACCATAGTATCCTCCTCCACCGTCTTCATGTGGAGGTCGGTCTCTGCGACACAGTCCTGGACTGGTTCAAATCTTTCCTCTCCAATAGGCTGGAATGTGTTAGTCTTGGCAACGCCACGTCCCAGACAGTTTGTGTCTCCTGTGGTGTCCCTCAGGGGTCGGTTCTGGGGCCCCTGCTGTTTTCCCTTTACATGCTGCCTTTAGGTCAAATTATTAATCAGTTCAACATTTCTTTTCACTGTTATGCCGACGATACACAGCTTTACATCAGGACTGGAGCATCCTCATCTTCCACCTTGTCATCTCCATCTTCACTCACTGCCCTCTCTGCCTGCCTGGAGGCAATTAGGGCATGGATGAATCAGAACTTTCTTCAATTAAACTGCTCCAAGACTGAGGCCATACTGATTGGCACCCCTCACCAGGTACAAACATCTCCTATAACAACACTTTCCTTTTCTGGACAAGACATCCCCCTCTCCACCTCTGTTACTAATCTTGGAATAAAAATGGACTCCAATCTTACATTTGAAAATCACATTAAGCATCTGTTTAAAACTTGCTTCTTCCATCTTCGAAACATCTCCAGACTTCGCCCATCCCTAACTTTTTCCGATGCTGAGAAGCTCGTCCATGCTTTTGTCTCCTCCAGGCTCGACTACTGCAACTCCCTGTTTATTGGAATCCCTGGCAAAAACCTTCAGAAACTTCAATATATTCAAAACAGTGCAGCAAGGATCTTGTTGAGAGTTCGTAAATTTGAACATATTACGCCCATTCTCCATAACCTTCATTGGCTTCCTGTCGCCTACAGAATTCAGTACAAAACTGCTCTCATTACACATCAATGCTTACACGGAACTTCACCAGATTATCTGAAGGATATTCTCATTCCATACTCATCCACCCGTTCGCTGCGGTCACAGAACAGCAATCTCCTTCACATTCCGAGAACCAAATTAAAGACCATGGGAGACCGGGCTTTCAGTGTGGCTGCCCCCCGCCTGTGGAACTCTCTTCCTGAATGTCTAAGAGCCCCACAGTCTGTGGTTGACTTTAAGAGCGACTTGAAGACCTTTCTTTTCGACCAAGCATACTCTACCTCCTCATGATTCTACTTTTGATCTTAGCTGATATTGTTATTGATTTTAATTGTTTTATTATTTGTTTTATTGTCATTTAATTCTGTTGCTCCTTGTAGCACTTTGAGATTTTCATTAATGAAAAGTGCGTTATAAATTGAATTCATTATTATTATTATTATTATTGCTCTCGACGGAGGCAGTCGCAACCTCTTCCCTCTCCTGTCCTTCCCCCCCTTGCTGCTGGCAGCTCCACAGATAAGCACCTCGAACGCAAATTAAGATGGATTGGAGGTTTGGGCATTCGATTCTACAAACAAGATCTCTACAGAAGGAAGGCACAAGGGGAGCCTTTCCACCCTCACAGAGTGACGGAGGATACGCCATGGATTCCGCCATGGATTCCGTGGATTCCTGGGATTGCTCTGGGGAGGTGAAGCATCTTGGATTATATTGGATTACAGTATGATGGCAGCGCTTTGCTTTTTTGGCGTTTGTGGAGCACTGGTCTATCGCAAAAGGGGGAGACTTCAGCAGGACTTAACTGCCTGGAGCACCCGACGTCTGGTCTGCGCCGTGACCTCGAGAAATCAGCTGTTTGTGAGCTTATCCAGAGGGTGAAACAGATCACCCACGGATTTGGACTCTGGACGTTGTGGTCAACATCAGAAATCAGCGCGAGCTTATCCAGAGGGTGAACAGATCACCCTCGGATTGGGACTCTGGTCAGCTGTGGTCAACATCTGAGGTCAGAGCTTGGATCAGTGGAAAAAGTCCCGAATTGGATCATATGAAACAGAATCGCCCTTACAGACTGAAGGCCACAGAAATTACAAAGTGTGCCTGAAGTGAAAATATTTGTAATTCTTATCTGGCTCCCTTGGAAACAGCCTTGGAAAAGGCTGGATATCTAATCTCTCCTGAGACGTGGCTACTGTGGCAAAAGCTGTTCTTGTCTTGTCTGCTGCTACCCCTCCCCGGAGAACTTTTCTATGAGAGTTATCGGAGCCATCCGGAATATCATGGACAGAGCCTCCCTGCCTCAGTTTCAACCTGCAACATGTAACTGTCCTAAATGTGCTTATGATATGGTTTTTACTGGATCATGCGGTGTCTTGCAGACAAAATGTGATTCATTTTTTTTTAATATCAACGCTGTAACCCCCATGGTTTCTTTCCCTGTTTTCCCACCTTTGACCTTCATCCAGAACGGATGAGAGAGGCCGCGCTGAAGAACATGTCATGTGTTTTGATAAGGCAGCAGCTTTTCACACTCCTGGATGACTGTGAATACATAATTACGCTGTATCGGTGAAAATTGGTGCAATGTTAATAAAAGCTCTTGAATCTTGAATCTTGGATCACCCTCCTGACACTGAACAACATACACAATATACACAGACCATACACAGACCGGCTAGCACCAGACTCACCTCATCACCAGATGAAGAGCATCTCATGCCTGGTACCCACCGGACCCCTGTCGGGCGGCTGAAGCGGCCGGTTTACATTCAAAGTCTATGTGGAGACGAGTCGAGGCACGGCGAACCGCGAAGCGGTGCGTTTTGAGTGATTGAAGCGGCGCGCCGGCACGCTGCAGTTCCTTTCCACGCACGCGCGCATCCAAAGCAACCTACGCGTCGAGCCGCCAACGTCATAAAATTCGATCTCTGGTGGCTCGACGCGTCCAGCAAACAGTCGGGAGAGACTCTGCTATGTGATTACACAACGACAACAGGACTTTTTTTTGGACTTTTTAAACGTACCCGATCGAGCCTCCATGAATTGGAACCAAACTCCGGTAAGAAACTTGGCATTTTAAACAGTTGCTCCTGTCCACTCCAGCGTTTGATCACCCCAAACTTAAAAAAACGTTTTAATCTCACCAAAGACTGTCGGAGCTGCAGTAAACAACTGACCCGGAAAACGAGCTAGACCCCCTCCCCTCTGCCTCCCCCCAGTGCGCGTCATCAGACGGTCTTCAGTGGCTATGTGGGGACGTGACAAGCGGCCAAAAGAAGGCAGCTGGAGCATTCTGACAAGTTTGGTGGGGACCAGGCATTAGATTGTCCTCTGGCTGGGCCTTTTTCTTTTTTTTTTTTTTTGTTCAGACAAGTTCATGTACAGTAACAAGTTCAATCCTTTTAGAAAATGAAACTTGTATTACATCGATTCATTGCACAGGATGAAATCTCTGCCTGATGCCCTCAATAAGTTTTATGCACGTTTTGAAGATCCAAACAGACTAGCTAGCACCAGACTCACCTCATCACCAAATGAAGAGCATCTCAGAGTGACCGCAGCAGAAGTGAGAGGCAGTCTCAGAAGGATCAATCCTCATAAAGCAACCGGACCAGACAACATCCCAGGGAAAGTTCTGAAGGAATGTGCGGACCAGCTCTGTGAGGTGCTGGCTGACATCTTCACCACCTCACTTTCACTGGAGTCAGTTCCCACCTGCCTGAAGACCGCCACCATCATCCCAGTCCCAAAGAGCTCCACAGTGACTGGTCTGAATGACTATAGACCGGTGGCCCTCACCCCGATAGTCGCTAAATGTTTTGAGAAACTGGTCATGTCCCACATCAAGACAACCGTCAACATCAGCGAGGACCCTCATCAATATGCATACCGCGAGAACCGATCAACAGAGGACGCCATCTCCTCTGTGGTCCACACTGCTCTCACCCACCTGGATCAGAAGGACTCATACGTGCGTCTGCTCTTTGTGGACTTCACATCTGCCTTCAACACCATGATCCCCCAAACTCTGATAGACAAACTATCTACACTTGGACTAAGCCCCTCCATTTGTAACTGGGTACTAGACTTCTTAACAAACAGACCACAGTCCGTGAAGATCCACAACTTCTCCTCCTCCACCATAACCCTCAGCACTGGCTCTCCCCAAGGATGTGTGCTGAGCCCTCTTCTGTTCACTCTGCTCACATATGATTGTACAGCCACACATCCAGGCTGTCATATTGTTAAGTTTGCAGATGATACAGCGGTGGTGGGATGCATCACAAACAATGATGAGTCCAGCTACAGACAGGAGGTGGAACACCTGGAGAGCTGGTGCAAAGAGAATAATCTTCACATGAATGTGAAGAAGACAAAGGAGATGATTGTGGACTTCAGAAGGAACAAACACACCCATGCCCCACTGAACATAGGTGGATCTGCGGTGGAAGTGGTCTCCAGCTACAAATACTTGGGTGTACACTTGAATGATAACCTCAGCTGGAGCAACAACACCACCAGCCTGATCAAGAAAGGTCATCAGAGACTCTACTTCCTCAGACGGCTGAGACGAGCTGGTCTGAGCAGCCCAGTCCTCACCTCCTTCTACAGGTGTGCAGTGGAGAGCATCCTGTGCTCCAGCATCAACGTGTGGCATGGAGGCTGCACAGTTGCAGAGAGGAAAGCTCTACAGAGAGTGGTGAAGGCTGCACAGAAGTCTGTTGGAGTCAGTCTCCCCACCATCACAGACATTTACACCTCCAGATGCAGGAAAAGAGCCACCTGCATCATGAAAGACCTCACTCACCCAGCACACTCACTCTCATCCTGTCTCCCTTTTTGTTCAACGTTTACATGGATGACCTGTCAAAGCTTTTAAATGACTGTGGAACAGGTTGTAGGGTGGGAAATAAGGTCATCAACCATCTTATGTATGCCGATGATTTAGTAATCTTATGTCCCTATTGCTGGGTTGCAATCACGTGACCCGGAAGTGGCGCGAAATTCAGATGCGGGGCAGGAAGTGATTTTCCCCAGTTCAAAACACAGCAGAATGGATTACAGCAAGTATGCCAAAGCCCTAAATAAACTGGCGAGGACGAGTTTTGGGTTAACCATTTAGGATCAAAAGAAGCTTTAAATGGTTGTCGACTTGTTTCTGCCCGGGTGAGTAGTGAGATGTATTATTTATTTAGTAATTAGCCTATGCTAACTACGCTATCGCTAATGCTAACAACAAGTTTAGTTAGCCCCCTGTTATTTCTATGTGCGTGGATCTACTTAAAAATAATATATTTAGCTTCTGTAAAGCCAAATTCGTGCTGGAGTTGTATGTGTTAACGTTGAGTCATATGCATTTCTACACTGTAGGTCAGAGATCTACAGTAACTCCATTAAAAAGGTAAGTTAATGTACTGAAAATATTATGATTTTTTTTGTTTTGATAATACAGTATCATCAAGGTGATCGTATCTTCTTTGTAACTTCAGATACTAGCTGGTTAAACTCAAGGTGGCCATACATGGGAGCCTCACCAGATGGAGTCGTTTCATGTGACTGTCATGGAGCCAGGGTGTGTGAAATCAAGGTAAAATTTATTTCTCAAAAGGTTTGGACTACTGCACTGCAGACTTAGCTTTTTTAGATTTTTCTACCTGGATTATTGAGCATGCATTAGGGTACTGCACTGCAGACTTTGCGCACCTCACAGTATGAATGTTACAACTATAATTTTTTACTCAAATCTTTGTTGTTTGCATATTTCACAGCATGTAGCCGTAGTTTTGGGGATGGTCTTGCAGTTTGTGGGATGTTGCCTTGTTTCCAGTTAAAAAATGTGTGACCTTTCCATCACCTTTTAAAACTTAGTCCAGATTAATACATTCTTACCTGTGGAACACACCTGGTTGACAGAGACATAAATATAGTCTCATTTTCTAACATTGGTGTTGGATAGTGAAATGAGTGAAACACAATCTTTAAAAAAGTATCATATTGAAATGTTTTGGAGACTACCGTATTTATTTTTTATGTCTAAGTTTCATTGTCTTGTCCTTCAGTGCCCACAGAGCAAACAGCATGAAGTCGGTCTGAGGATGTGTGCTGGACAGCCTGGTTTTTGTCTCGTCGTCTCGTCAAGGTTGGAGATTCTGTACAACTGGATAGGAACCATCCTTATTACCATCAGCTCCAGGATCAGATTCACATTGTGGATGTACAATATTGTGATTTTGTAGTATGGAGTGAAAATGATATTTATGTGGAAAGAATTCTGCCAGATGACCAGCTGTGGGAAACAGCAGTTCCCAAAATTCAGCACTATTTTACACATTGCATCCTACCTGAAATCCTGGGACAGAAATCCACACGTGACTAACCAATCTAAGAATCAAGAATGTTATTTGGAGTAGTTGATGAAAGGAGTTTGAAAAGTTTATACAAATTTAAACAGTTGCTCTTTTTTTCCCCAAAAACATTTGTCACTACCATAACATGTTTCAGCTACACCTGTAGCAAGCACTCTGCAGAAGGGTCATGTGATGTTGTTACATGTCATGACAGCTGTTTTTTATTTACAATAATCTTAATTGAAAAGTTAAGTATGTTAAATCAAATGATATATTTAAATCAATATGAGATTAGCTTGTGAATTTCAAAGGTGTTCTAATATGTTAAATAACAGCACATACAAATGTCATATGTCACAAATGTTGCAAAATGAGTCTACTTCAGAAAAATGTTTTTATTTCAATAGCAAAACTCATGTCATTTTAACTGACCAATATTCACAAAGATTGGTTATGGAGTTCATTGAATAAATTAAAAATATTCAACCTTATTGGGTAAATTTTTTTTTTGTCTTCATGAACAATTAACATGTACAAATATGGTCTGTAACAGTATTAGTGATTTAATTTACTTTTGATTTACTTTAAATGATAAATACATGTATAATCATTTAAACTTAAAATATTTATATAAATATAGTTGATTGAATTACTTGTCGCTCAGGCCACTATTAAGAATTGTAATCTTTCATGGAGAACATGAATCGTTCTAAAACAAATTCGAGACACAGTGGCTTTTGACACATTAAATCTATAGGCAAGGTCTTGAAGCTGCAGATGTAATCTGAGATGCATAAGTATCATAATAAATTGCTCAAATTTGGAGAGTGCTGACAGTGATGACATGCTGATGTATAAGGTTCACAGAGCTGAAAAATTTGCATCAAAACTAAAAAGTTGGGCAGTCCCGTATAAAACTTTGTTTTATCGTTGTTCTGGAAGGTTTCAGGAGTAAATTTAGTCACTGAGACTTTTTCCTTAAGGTCGCAGATCTCAGTTGTGTAGCCTTTCACTGCATCCTCCAGCTTTGTGAGGTCAACCATGCTTAGATCCGTCTGGCATTCTGCATCTGCAAATATTTAATTATTAAAAATTACGTTCAGAAATTCTATAAATAAATAAATAGTATTTTTATTTATTATTATTTTACCTTTGAATCGTTCGTTTTCAGGGGCTGGTAAGCTTTCTTCACAGAGCTCATCTTCCAGACTGTTGGCCTCCTCAGTGCAGAGAAGCTTCCAGGCCTTAGCTCTTTCCCTGCGCCGGAGGGATGCTTCTGTTTGTGGCCACTCGTTACTTCTTTGGTACCCCAGGTTAACAGTGGGGGCCCAGTCTTGGGAATGTACATCACCTGCTGCACTCGGACAACCTAAATATAAGACACCACTTTAAAGTAAAACACGTAAATGCCTTTCCTAGCACTAAGCTAACCGCTAACAACATTAGCATTCTAATCGGATTTTTTCTGGGAACAACCAAGTGTTGAACCACTACACAAGCTAGGGCATAACATATCTTACCTGTCTTTCTAGTTACTGTCCAATAAAATATCTGAAAATATGATTTAAACGATACGACCCTTACCTGTTACAAAGTGGTCGCTGCAGACTCTCGTCAGTTTCTGCACCTCCTGTTTTTAGCCGTAGGTTGTAATCCACGTTTGTCGTCTTTTTTCTGTAAGTTTTTTTAAATTAATCCCCTTGTAGCATACTACTTTCGGAACACGAAAATAACTTTTATCTATCTCTCGATTAGAGCGGTTGCAACAACCGTAAACGGCACAGAATTTAGGCATGTTGATGCTGAATCAGCAACAGAAGGAAACGGCTGCGTTTACTTCTTGCCCCGCATCTGCATTCTGTGACGTCACTGCTACGTCATCTGAAACCCAGCAATTCTGCTGGCCTACAAGAACTGCTGCAGGTGTGCTCTGGCTATGGAAGTGACTTTGATATAAAATATAATGCGAAGAAAAGCAGCATCATGATTGTGCGGAGCAGAGAAGACTCCAAGTTGATGTTCCCTGACTTCTTTCTGTCGGGCAACAGGCTGGATGTCAGTGATGAATATAAATATTTGGGGCACTATTTGACTGCAGACCTGTCAGATGATAGAGACATTTACAGACAATGTCGTATGCTTTATGGTCAAGCTAACACGCTGATCCGTAGGTTTGGAATGTGCTCAACATCTGTTAAGATCCAACTCTTTAAGGCCTACTGCACTCCTTTGTACACCGCTCACCTGTGGAGACGTTATAAAAAGAGCAGTATGTATAGACTAACTGTGGCATATAATGATGGCCTTCGAATGATGCTGAGGGTACCTCGATGGAGCAGTGCGAGCAAAATGTTTGCAGATGCAGGTGTGCCTACCTGCCAAGCGGTGCTGCGTAACCTCATGTATAGATGCATGTGTAGATTGTCTGCATCTGAAAACTGCATCATCACTACACTGACCAACCCTGGACTAAGCTCTGTGAGATATTTTTCTATTTTGGGGACTCATTGGCGGATGAGCCTCTATAGGAAAGCTTTTTAGTCTTTTATTCTTATTTTATTTTTTTATAGGAAAGCTTTTTAATCTTTTTAATCTTTTTTATGTTTTATTCTTTTTATATACATATATGGATCTTGTATTGTATCTGAAATAAAGAAACTACTACTACTTTGCCCCACTCCCCTCAGGACGGAGGTTGAGGAGCATCAAATAGAACCACTAGACTGAGGAACAGCTTCTACCCTGAGGCTGTTAGACTCATGAATAAATAAATAATAAGAATAAACACTGCAAAATATCACATCATGCTGATGCTGATCTGTTTTCTTGTTGCTGTGTTCATCTGTGACCATCTGCTCATACAGACTCATGTTCGTGCTGCTGTTTATAATGATGTTTTTCTACTACATTAGGGCTTAGTGTATTACTAGTTGATGTTTTTCTTAGTTAATTCTAGATGTTATTACTGTTTTTCTCTTGCATTTGTTGTTGGATGTAACTGGGACCCTGTGTACATAATCTCGTTTTCATCACATGTACCACATGCGGTGCAAATGACAATAAAGACTCTCTGACTCTCTCTGACAATATTACTCTGTTTGTGCCGGGGGACTGGATCTTTGGGATGAACCAGTCTTTGCCGTAATGTATTTTGGGGTTTAAAAGCCACTGGGACGTTGTGTTTAGAAAATAAATGTCTCAATGTCTCTGAAACTCCTGCAACATCTGGAATGACCACTGGTCTGGGTCTGGGTTCCTTCTTTTCACCTGATGGCTGGCTGGAGTCCTGTTTGGGTTTCTTCTCTGCTTTCAGGAAGGCCCAGTTAGGATATCCACATTTCTCTAGAGCCTGTTTTGTGTGTGATTTCTCCTTCTGTCTGGCTCCTGAGTTAGTGGGGACGCTGTCTGCTCTGTGGTACAGAGTCCTGATGACTCCTAACTTGTGCTCCAGAGGGTGATGGGAGTCAAACTGTAAATACTGGTCTGTGTGGGTGGGTTTGCGGTACACCTCAGTTTGCAAATTTCCTCTATCAGAAACTGAGACCTCACAGTCCAAGAAAGCCAACCTGCCATTTTTTACATCTTCTCGTGTGAACTTGATATATTTATCCACAGAGTTGATGTGATCAGTGAAATGTTGGACTTCCTGAGATTTAATTTTAACCCAGGTGTCGTCAACATACCTGAACCAATGACTTGGTGGTCTCCCTGAAAAGGACGTCAAAGCTTTCTTTTCTACCTCCTCCATGTACAGGTTGGCAACAATAGGAGAAACTGGAGACCCCATAGCACAGTATAGAATAGTAGGTATCTCTCCACCAACAACAGCAGCATATGTAAACTGTAGGTGTCTGAAGGTTTGAGTGGTCACACTGCACATGATGAACACACATTAGATGTAGTGACAAAAGTAGCCAATTTATTTAATCATGAAAAAATGATGTAGAAAAAATGATGAAACCAACACCTCACCTCCCCTGAACTCCCAGGACAGGGAGGAGAAAGAAAGATAAATCGTGAGACCAAGAATTTCAGATCCAGATCTCACAGACCTCTGCAGAGTTCCACCCTCTTTCTTTTTTCATGATGCAAACTCTTGAAGAAGCTGAACTTTGTTTTCCACAGTTACTCAATGCATCCTGCAGGAAGACAGTGCGTCATCGCTCAGTTTCCATGCTCATATACATTACTCTGTCCTCCACCTCTCTGCTCACTGTGACTCTCAATATGCTGGTTATCATCTCCATCTCACACTTCAAGTAATTAGATGCATCATCTATTTAGAAGAGGGAGTTCCTAACACTGTTTTTTGTGTTTCATGTTTGTGACTAAATGAGAAATTTTACAATAATTGATGGTAAGTTTGGTTGTTTTCTGATCTCTCCAGGAAGCTCCACAGCCCCACCAACTTCCTCCTCCTCTCTCTGGCAGTCTCAGATTGCATGGTGGGCTTCCTCATCTCCTTTCAGATCATGCTCATCGACGGCTGCTGGTACCTCGGTGACCACATGTGCGCCCTGTACATTGTTCTGGACTACGCTATTACTTCGGCCTCAATAGGAACCATGGTTCTCATTTCAGTTGACCGCTACGTGGCCATTTGTTACCCTCTTTATTATCCTACAAGAGTCACTGCAGAAATAACAAAGGTGTGTGTTCTAATGTGTTGGATATTTGTGTTTTTCTGTCACAGCCTTCTGTTGGAGAACAACCTGCAGACACCAGGCAGGTATAACTCCTGCGCCGGGGAGTGTGTGGTTGTTGTTAGTTACATCGGAGGAGTATTGGATCTGTTTTTGTCATTTATTGGTCCTGTCACTGTCATTGTAGTTCTGTATCTGAGAGTGTTTATTGTGGTTGTGTCTCAGGCTCGTGCCATGCACGCTCGTGTTGCAGCTGTCACTCTTCAGGGTTCGGTGAGGGAAACAGCTAAATCTGAAATGAAGGCAGCTCTGGTCCTCGGGGTTGTTGTGGTCGTGTTTCTTCTGTGTACATGTCCATATTTCTGTGTAACACTGACCGTTCAGGACGATGGGGTCAGTGCTTCATCTGTGACGTTCCTTCTGTTTTATTTGAACTCCACTCTGAACCCGTTGATTTATGCACTGTTTTACCCCTGGTTCAGGAAATCTGTTAAACTAATTCTAACTCTTCAGATACTGAAGCCTGGCTCCTGTGACACCAACATGTCAAGAAGAGAGCCACTCATACCAGATCCAAAGTACCAAAGATTCCAAAAGGCATTTAAAGTATTGCTGTTGTTATTTTTGTAGCCAGGCTAACAAAAAAATTAAACTTTGATTTTAAAAAGCTGGATTTTTTTTTGCCGTTGCAATTAAACTTTCCACAAAAAAGCTAAAAACTGTTTTCATTTATACAAAATTAACTGTATTATGTTTTCACAGTGACAGTGTATTTAAACATAACTTAACTAGCGACATTGCATTTCCTGTGAAAATGCAGCGTGAGTGCTTATTGCAAAAGAACTTTGTGAAAAGCAGCTGAAATTAGCTATAAACATGCTGAAATGTAGCTGAAATTAAAGAACAACCCTAAGTTCAAGTTCAAGTGGGTTTTATTGTCATTCACATCACATGTTGGGTCCACAGGGTCCCTGTTGCATCCAACAATAGCAAAAATATAAAGTGTACAAAGAAACACTAATGAAGCTCTAAGATATTAACTAAGAAATACGCTAAACACTAAGAGTGCAAAACAACACGCCGAACAGCAGCAGCATGAACATGAGTCTGTGTAAGAAGATGGTACGAATGAACACAGCAACATGAAATCAGCAGCACATATCAGCAATTAAAGTGTCATTACAGTGATTATCCTGGTTATTTATTCATGAGTCTAACAGCCTCAGGGTAGAAGCTGTTCCTCGGTCTAGTGGTTCTACACTTAATGCTCCTCAACCTTATGCCTGAGGGGAGCGGGGCAAAAAAGTGTGTGCTGGGTGAGTGTGGTCCTTCATGATGCAGGTGTCTCTCTTCCTGCATCTGGAGGTGTAAATGTCTGTGATGGTGGGGAGACTGACTCCAACATCTTCTGTGCAGCCTTCACCACTCTCTGCAGAGCTTTTCTTTCTGCAGCTGTGCAGCCTCCATGCCACACGTTGATGCTGGAGCACAGGATGCTCTCCACTGCACACCTGTAGAAGGAGGTGAGGACTGGGCTGCTCAGACCAGCTCGTCTCAGCCGTCTGAGGAAGTAAAAGGTTATAAACAGATCTAAAGATCTGAAGGATGTAAAATGAGCTCAATTCATTCTCTATGTGAAAAAATGGCAGATAAGGCTAAATATTTAAATAAGCTAAAGCTGCACCTAAACCAAAAGTCACAGCAGGATTGTCCTGAAAGAGCCGAACATTTTGATTTATGACTTGTTGAAATAGCTTCAAAACTGAGAATCATGCTGAAAAACATCCATCCATCCATCCATCCATCCATCTTCTTCCGCTTATCCGGGGTCGGGTCGCGGGGGTAGCAGCCTAAGTAGGGAGGCCCAGACTTCCCTCTCCCCAGCCACTTGGAGCAGCTCCTCCGGGGGAATCCCAAGGCGTTCCCAGGCCAGCCGAGAAACATAGTCCCTCCAGCGTGTCCTGGGTCTTCCTCTGGGTCTCCTCCCGGTGGGACATGCCCGGAACACCTCACCAGGGAGGCGTCCAGGAGGCATCCTAACCAGATGCCCGAGCCACCTCAACTGGCTCCTCTCGATGTGGAGAAGCAGCGGCTCTACTCCGAGTCCCTCCCGGATGACTGAGCTTCTCACCCTATCTCTAAGGGAGAGTCCAGCCACCCTGCGGAGAAAACTCATTTCAGCCGCTTGTATCCGAGATCTTGTTCTTTCGGTCATAACCCAAAGCTCATGACCATAGATGAGGGTGGGAACGTAGATCGATCGGTAAATTGAGAGCTTTGCCTTTTGACTCAGCTCTCTCTTCACCACGACAGACCGGTACAGCGCCCGCTTCACTGCGGACGCTGCACCTATCCGCCTATCGATCTCACGCTCCAGTTTTCCCTCATTCGTGAACAAGATCCCGAGATACTTAAACTCCTCCACTTGGGGCAGGACCTCCTCCCCGACCCGGAGAGGGCATGCTACCCTTTTCCGGCTCAAGACCATGGCCTCGGATTTGGAGGAACTGATCCTCATCCCGGCCGCATCACACTCGGCTGCAAACCGCTCCAGTGAAAGTTGTAAATCACGAACTGATGAAGCCAGTAGGACCACATCATCTGCAAAAAACAGAGAAGCGATTCTAAGGTCACCAAAACGGATCCTCTCAACACCTTGGCTGCGCCTAGAAATTCTGTCCATAAAAGTTATGAACAGAATCGGTGACAAAGGGCAACCTTGGCGGAGTCCAACTCTCACCGGAAACGAGCCTGACTTACTGCCGGCAATGCGGACCAAGCTCTGACACCGGTCGTACAGGGACCTAACAGCCCTTATCAAAGGGCCTGGTACCCCATACTCCCGGAGTACCCCCCACAGAACCCCCCGAGGGACGCGGTCGAATGCCTTCTCCAAGTCCACAAAGCACATGTAAACTGGTTGGGCAAACTCCCACGCACCCTCCAGGACCCTGCTGAGGGTGTAGAGCTGGTCCAGTGTTCCACGACCAGGACGAAAACCACACTGCTCCTCCTGAATCCGAGGTTCGACTATCCGACGGACCCTCCTCTCCAGAACCCCTGAATAGACCTTACCAGGGAGGCTTAAGAGTGTGATCCCCCTATAGTTGGAA
>JBBPBX010053181.1:7128-23936 GCA_038048925.1 Garcialebias charrua | reverse complement strand
AATTTATTTTACATTTTCAGGTTCAGGAAGTGTTACACCCAATCACAGAGGACAGGAAGACTGCAGCCAATCATGTGTCGTGGGCTGGATCCGCCCACCGGCTGCCAAAAGTCTGAACCGCGAGCGAGAGGGAGAGTCTGTCAGTAGATACATTTTGCACGCGAGAGCATGTAGTTGTCCTCCGAGCGCACGTGCGCGCGCTCGGATCTCTTTTCTACGCTCGCGCTCATCCCCATTACGCGCGCGGGTGTAATTTGCTCCCTCGAGTGTATGTATTTGCTCTCGTGAGATCTGTATTTGTTCACGCCCCTTCTGTATTTGTTCACGCCCAATATGTTGTTGTTATATCTCCATAGTAGCGATACACCTTGTGCCGTGAGAGAGCAGAAAATAATTTGCAAGCGAGCAGAGAGGTTTGTGAGCGGAGATTTTATCCATGCAGAGAGAAGTTTTGCGCGCGAGCAGAAAATCTGAGCGTGAACACAAATATTTGGGAGAGCACGGAAAATATTTTAAAGAGAGCAGAAGTTTTGAGTGCAAGCGTTACACGTTTTGAGAACAAAAAGATGAATTCCTAACAAAAGAGTGATGTTCTTCCCGGACGTCTCTGTCGAGCTTCTGAAAAAGCGCAAGATATTTGACCAAGTAAAGAAGGATCTAGCTTCTATTTCCACGGAGTTACCGGAGCTGCGCTACGGTGTTGTTCATCCAGCCACGCTTTTGGTGACCTACAAGAAGAAACGTTATACTTTTGACAAAGCAGCAGAAGCGGAGTCCTTCGTGAAGCAGCTTAAGAAGGAGCGAGGTTTGGACATGGTCCAGGATGAGGAACAATAGAGATAAACTGTTCTGTGGATTATCTCTTTTAATTTTACAGCTGCTTTGTTGTGAGGCACCAAAACAAAATATGTGACACTGACTAATCATTTCTTCACGATGTATGCAAATAAGATCACATATTTCTAAGCATAAGGTTAAAACATATATTTTCAGTTTTTTGGCTTGATGGTTTATACAGGTTACTTTTTAAGGTGTCTCCAATCTGTGTGTACATGGGCATATGTACTTGGTTAACTTACAACATGGTTGGAATAGCTAAGGTTAATTCAGCACAGGATAGTTTGTGTTTATTTTTACTATAGTTTACTGGTTGTTATTTCTATAACTGTTGATATGGGGGCTGCGGTTTGATGGGGGTGGTCTAGATGCTGGTCCTTGCCATCCTGAGCATCGGGGTGGTCCAGCAGGGCTTCATGGCCGAGCTTTGGCGGCTCCTTGGGAAGTGTTTTCAGTGGGGTGGGTGGGCGTACTTCGTTTGGGGATTTACGCTCTATTGTTTAATTGTTGTTTGTTGTGTTTACTCTTTTTTGTTTTTATTTGTCACGTTATCCCTCTGCAGCTTACTCTTAAAGGCATATAATGTAACTGGAATTTTTTTGTTTATCATTTGATGGCCTCTGACCTTCAGTTTACCTCTTGGAATGTAAGAGGTCTGAATAAACTTGTTAAACTGAAACAGGTGATGAAAAGGATTCAAGACTTAAAAGCTAAGATAGTTTTCCTACAGGAGACTCATTTAACTCCTGATGATGTGATTAGAGTGAGGAGAAGATGGCATGGTAGGGTTTTTTCTACTTCCTTTAGCTCACGCTCGAGGGGCGTAATTACACTAATCCACAGTTCGGTGCCATTCCAGCTCATCAAAGTAACTGAGGATCGATTTGGCAGATATCTAGTCGTTCAATGTGTCATTCTATCGGTGAAACTAAATTTGGTTAATGTTTATGGGGCTAATGAGGATAATCCTGCTTTCTTTAGACACCTGTTTCTATCTGTAGCGTCGTTGCCTGGAGGGTACATCGTTGGAGGTGATTTCAACTGTACGCTCATGCCAACGTTAGATAGATCTACAGGCAAAGACACCTCTCATGCTCAAACAAGGAAAGAATTACTTAATTACATGAAAGATCTCAATTTGGTTGATATATGGAGAAATATGCATCCTAATCAGTCGTCTTTCTCATGCTATTCCTGTACATGTCAAACATTTTCAAGAATCGATTACTTTCTAGTCTCAGCTGATTTGGTCTCACACATTACAACCAGTTGGTATGATAGTATAGTAATATCTGATCATGCTCCGATCTCATTCTACCTTAAGGTTCCTACTCTTTCCTTTTCACCAAAGTGGCGTTTACAATCAATTTGGCTTAGGGACCCAGATTTCATTAATTTTATTGGAACAAAAATAGATGTGTATTTTGAATTGAACACTCACCAAACCTCAGCAACTGTGAGATGGGAGGCCTTTAAGGCATATTTAAGAGGCCAAATGATTAGTTTTACCAGCTTCAAGCATAAAATTAATAAACAAGAATTGGAACAACTTGAAAAATCTATTAAAAGCATTGAAATACAACTATTTAATAATCCTTCAACCCAACTAAATACAGAACTTCTTAGGTTAAGAGCTAAATACAACGTGCTATCTACAAATAAGGCAATTAAAAGTTTAATGAAATTGAAACAGTCATATTTTGAACAAGGTGAAAAGGCCAGCAAATTGTTGGCTTGGCGTATTAAACAGGAACAATCAGATAAAGCAATAAACTCAATTGAAACAGCTGAGGGGGAGTTATCATCTGACCCCAAAAAAATAAACAACACGTTTTCAAATTTTTACTACAAACTATATAGCTCAGACTACTCAGACCTAGCTCCCCAAGCACAAACTGCTTTCTTGGATTCATTAGAATTTACTTGTCTAGATAACAAATCCTTAAAATCACTTGATTTTGAGCTTGATACGCAATTATTGTCTGAGGCTATAACAAGTATGAAAGGTGGGAAGAGCCCGGGGCCTGATGAAATTCCAATTGAAATATATAAAATATTTCAATCCAAACTGATTCCTCCCATGCTTGACATGTATAAAGAAGCCTTTGAAAAAGGGTCTCTACCTCCTTTACTTAATACAGCTATAATTTCCCTACTTCTGAAGCCAGGTAAACCTGCAGCTCAATGTGGCTCATATAGGCCAATTTCTCTGATTAACAATGATGTTAAAATTTTGTGTAAAGTCTTAGCCAGGAAGTTGGAGCCACTTCTACCCATGATGGTCCACACTGATCAAAATGGCTTTGTACAAGGAAGGCAGGGTTTTCATAACATAAGAAGGGTGTTTAATGTAATTTTTGAGAAATCTGAAGTCCCAGACAATGCTATACTGTCAATGGACGCAGAGAAGGCCTTTGACAGGATAGAATGGCAATATATGTTCGATGTTATTGAACGTTTTGGTATAAAGGGGAAATTTCTTAGCTGGGTAAAGTTAATATATTCAAACCCACAAGCGGAAATTTTGACCAATGGTCTGACTTCATCTCCCTTCAAACTGAAACGTGGGACAAGGCAAGGCTGCCCCCTTTCTCCTCTGTTGTTCACACTGGCCATCGAGCCTTTAGCTATGGCAATTCGCAAACATGATAAAATAAATGGTATACGAATAGGGAGTTTAGAACATCGTATAGCCCTGTATGCAGACGACATAATCTTGTTTTGCTCTAAGTTGGGGGACACTATGCCCACAATAAATGAGTTAATTAAGTCCTTTGGAGTTTTTTCAGGATATAAGATAAATAATACTAAATCTGAAATAATGTACTTATCAGAAAAAGAACGCCTCAATCCCCCAGTTTCTACTCCATATGTAGCGTCAAAACAAGGTTTTACCTATCTAGGGGTTAAAATTACTCCTACAATAAACGATATTATTCCAACTAATTATAACCCCCTTATAGAATCAGTTATACATTCAATAGAAAGATGGTCCAAACTACCCATTTCCTTAATTGGTCGTGTTAATACTATAAAAATGACAATATTGCCAAAATTTTTATACTTTTTTCAATCAATTCCACTTTCCCCACCCCCCTCCTTCTTTAAGGAGATAAATAAAGCTTTTTCCAACTTCATTTGGAATGGTAAGCGTCCGAGATTGAGATTGTCTCTATTATATTTGCCTTATGACAGAGGAGGCTTACAATTGCCAAATTTATTATGGTATTTCTGGGCAGCTCAGATTAGGGCAGCTATGTTTTACTTTATTAACAGCCATTCCCCAGCGTGGGTTACAATTGAGTCACGACTGATCTCTATTCCTATAAACTTATACTTATATTCATCAGACAGGAAAAAGCTTATCAAACAAACAAAAAACCCTTTTCTGAAAAATACAATACTTATTTGGCAAAAAGTACTTGACCATTTGGGAGAAAAGCAATATCTATCCCAGTTTTCACCCATTTTTGGAAACAGGGATTTTGGTCCAGGTAGAGCAGACCTAGGTTTCGAGCTCTGGTCTGCAAAGGGGCTAGCTAAGATTTCTGATCTTTTTTCAGGGAGGGTATTTATGTCATTCGAGGAACTTAAAAACAAATATGATATTCCTACAAAACATTTCTATAAATATCTTCAAATCCGGAGTTTCATTTTATCCAAGCAACAAAATAATCTTGATCTACCCTCTTTGTCTTCATTAGAGGATATTATCATAAAACACCTAGATGATGGAGGTCAGGTGTCTCGTCTCTATTCCCTGTTTGCTGACAAATCTAAAGAATCTTCAGACAACATTTTAAAGGCATGGGAAACAGATTTGGGTGATAGTCTGTCGAGTGAGGAGTGGTCTGGAGCCTGCACTTCTATTCATAAACAATCCGCCAACACAAACTCCAAATTACTACAATACAAATGGTTGACTAGACAATACATCACTCCAGTTAAATTGCATCACTTTAATCCTAATATTCCTGACACTTGCATTAAATGTAGTTTCGAAAAAGGTTCTTTATTTCATTGTATGTGGGTATGTCCTCAAGTGTTAGCTTTTTGGAAGGAAGTATTGAATGTGTTAAGTGAGATGATGGGTAAAAAGGTTCCTTTAAATCCTAAAATGTGTATCTTAAATATTTATCCTGATGACTTTGTTATCTCAAACAACTTGAGAACCTTACTTAATGTCTCCTTTTTGGAAGCTAAACGCTGTATTGCATCCTCATGGAAGAAAGACTCATTATGTGGAATCTCACAATGGACTACGCAAATGACGTTTTACCTTGCACTTGAGAAAATTAGTTATTTTAATAAGAACAAGCTTGATACATTTTGGAATATCTGGTCTGTCTTTTACAACTGGTTGGGCAAAAAGGATATCCAACTTGATGGCTGGAAAAAGGACTTGTTATAATGTTATATGTTGAGCTATACGGATGTGTATGCTGGTTGGTCTTTTGAGGGTCTGCTGCTATTTTTATTTTTATTTTTTCTCCTCTCTCCCCATGTGTGTATGTTATTTTGATTTTGTCTTTTCTGGGTTTATAGTTTAAGTATTGGTAATTGAATATTTGTATATTTCTTGTTCTATTGTTAAAATCAATAAATATATGTTTAAAAAAAAAAAAAAAAGATGAATTCCTGCTTTCAAACTGAAAATGTGTGCTCTCGACTTATGTCAGTCAAAGTCCCCCAATAAAAACTTGTTTCACCCTTTGACAGCAACATGGCAAATAATACTTGTTGGTATATTGTTGGAGTTAAGTATCGCACAGTCAGCTGATCTTCTGTAAATCCTCATCACATTAGGATGCTTCTTTATGATGCTCCTAAACAAGACGTTCTCCTGTGCACAGCTTCACCTAATAAATCTGGCTCGTCTGTGGCAAGTTGGAGACATTTAAAGTACCCTAAAGTTTTAGTGTTTTTTTTTTTCTTTCATTTTAGTCATAGACCAAATAGGTTATTGCAGGAGTTCTATATGACTTTTTTTTAGCTACTTCTAATAAATCTTTGTCACGTTTTCACTTAAAACCATCATCTTATTGGTCCACTCTGTTCATGTTTCTATGACGGTAAAAGCTGCAGTGTTTCCCGCTGAGCTGTTTTCGTCCTTACCCCCCACAATAATCAGCTTTTAATTGTGCTCCTTATCTGACTCTCAACTGTTAAATCATATCCAGCTGATGTTATTATGTTACTTCCCAAATTCAGTTAAGTCCCAGCTTCCAGGATGACAATACAGTGTGGCTGCCTCACAGCAAGAAGGTTCAAGTCTGGGGCCTAATCTGTTTAGAGTTTGTGCCCACGTGTTTTTTTTTGTTTTATCTTTTCTCCTCTCACAGTCCAATAACATTCATGTCAGGTTAATTGGTGAATCTAACTTGACTGTAGGTGTGAGTGTTAGATTGCAGGGCTGTTGGTCTCATTTGGTCTGATGTTTCTGCTCTGATTAGTGTGGTGACCTGTGAAGGTGTGCCTGGACTGTTGCATAGAACAACCTCCAACACGTTTAGCCCTGAACAAGGTGCAGCATGCATGTAAAATGAGCAAATTCTTATAAGCTTCCACACAGAGTTGTTGAGCCAATCAAATTCCCCTCATTAAAAAATAAAATGTATTTAGACAAAATAATGTGTTCATACACTTCATCAGCTAACATGGTGGTATTGACCCAGAATGTTAAATATTATCACTCTCTGCCATGAAAGGCTGCGTATAATGTACTTGTCTGTGTCTGTGTGTGGGGATGGGACGTGACAGTGTTGTCTGTCTGTTACCAAAATACATTTTGAACCACTGGACAGATTTTAATAAAACCCTCAAAGCATAATTGTTTGATAGACGTCTCCGACTGATTAACTTTTTGAGTCAACACAGTTTAAGATGTCTTCTACAGCTAATCAACCTCAGCAAGTACAAAAATGGCTATAAAGTAGTCCCTCGATTATCGCGGGGATTCCGATACAGACACCACCGCGATAGGTGAAAAATCGTGAAGTAGGAGTGCTACATTCATTTTTGTATTTAAAGGGGACCACACATGCAAAATTCACTTTTTAATGTTTTTTTTACTAAACTTTGGGTATTTACTTCATAAAAAAACAGTCCTTGTGCCAAAAAAATGCACCCAGTGGTTTATTTACTCTAAGTAGATTTATTTGTCTGTGATTAAAAACGCTCCGTTTCACACTTCCTGCGGTTTGTGATGTCACAAACCGTAGCCAATCACCTCAAACCTGAGTCCAGCCCCTCACCTAGCAACCCCTGGTGATGCTCCACCCACTTGAGTATAAAAGATGTCACGGTTGCCTAGCGGTTTAGGAGCTGACCTGGCGGTCATTTATTCATTTATTTAGCCCCCGGGGGGCTAGGGGTTTGCCCTGCTCCAGCCATGCAGCACATCTCGAGTAAAACCAGAATGTTTTATTACCTTGTTTGAATGAACTCTGTCTCGTTGAAACTGTGCACACACACTCTCGCGGTTTGGACTTGTTTCTTATATGATGAAGGACTGCTCTTGCACAACTGTCAGTTTGGTTGAGCGGTTACGACACTTAAGCGCCACGCAGGAGAGCGGAGTTCGCATCCTGTTTAAGGCATCTTTTTTTTCCCCCCTTTTTTTTAAAGCCTTTTGTTTCGGAGAAATCGGGGTGAGACTAGATATATACATCGACATAATAATACTTTATAATTGTTATTTTTACGTTTTAGTTCAATTTTTAGTGTAATATCGCTCCCAACGCGCAGCCGGCAGAATGAATGAACACACACACAGTGTGTGACTCTCGCGGGGCGACAGTCTGTACCATCAAGCACCACTGATCGATATATTTTCAGATTAGCAACTTATTTATTTTAAGAATACCTTTCACTTCATCAAAATCTAATCAAAACTTCAGCGTTCTAAATGTAGGTGGTTGTGATTATTTCTTATACGATGAAAGACTGCTTTTTGCATAACTACCTGGTTGGCCCAGAGGTAGTGAACCGGACTCGTAATCCGAAGGACACGGGTTCGCCTCCCGGTCGCGGTATCTCTTTTTTTTTTTTTTTTAAGCCTTTTGTTTTGCAGACCGCCGGCGAAGACACCATTTGCGTGCGGGAGTTGTTGGGAGCTACTGACTTTTGAGGTCCGGGGGTCCGGTCAAAGGTTGCCTCATGCGGATAAATTAACTGGAGCGAGACATTCTGTGAACTTTGTGTGTGTGGACTGAAGCACGCTCCCAAAAGCGCCGCATGCAACGAGCGGAGCTAACACCGCCCGCTCGGAGGAGGAAAAGCTATTCGAGGCTAATGCTAAAAAAAGGAGCTGCAAATGGCGGCGCGCGCAGAGGGCTTTTGGTAAGTTATCTTAAGCTACTAGCACTAACAGTAAGTCAAATGAGTAATAAAAAAGAGCTAATTTTAAAATAACAACATATTAGAGATACTGGCTGTTACAGAGGGCGTAGTTAATGTAAATAGGTCTTTGTAGGGCGTGGCTTTCAGACCTCATTATTCATAAACCGGTCGTTTAGAACGGAAGTGAAATTTGGCAGAATTAGAAAGGGGATATTTTATTATCCAAGCATTATTTTGTGTATAAAATTGACTGAAAATGGTCTGGATAGCCCACAGATAAACCACAAAAAATTATATATCCTACATTTGGTCCCCTTTAAATATATTTTAAGGCTTAAAAACCCTTCTCACACTCGTGCAATGTTCTTAACAATGTTCTTAACAATGTTCTAAACTCTTAAAACCTATGTAATTTTAACAACATATGCATGTACTGTACTGTACTGCAAATGTTGATATGGGTACTCACCGGTGTACTACTACAACTTGAAGGATGAGTTAAACTTCAGGATTATTCGAGACGTTCCTGTCAGTTCTGTGATCTTCATAGATAGATCGTTACTTCTGACTTTGCGTTGCAAAACCATTTTTTACCACATCGGTTTATCTGCTAGCGTTTGCTCCCTCCATTGTTGGTCTTTGAATTTCAGCAGAAAGCAGCAGCCTGAAAGCAGCAGCAGGAAGCTTCTGGACCATGTAGTTCTTTTGACTTGCGCTACAGTATAGCTTATTGAAAGAAAACTACAAAATGGCTACGCCTGTCAGAAGTTTTTTGTTGTTTTTTTGTCCTATTGGTTGGTCCCCACTCCCGTCCGCTCCGTTCACATTTTATCCCGTATGTCCCAGTCACGTGAGTAATATTAAAGTTGACAATCTTGTGTTGTGTACAATCTTATGTTGAAAACCTGCAAAAGAGTGAATCCACGAATGCCGAACTGCAAAGTATCGAGGGACTACTTTACCCCCATTAGATTTAAAGATTTTGAGCTCAAATTTGATATACTAGCTGAGAGTCATCCTCAACATACAGTTTGAACTCTAACAGCTCATGCAAGATGTTTCTGTTGGTATTTTTATACTCTCTGTTATTTTTTAATCTTGTGTGATTCATCGTGTATGTTCCCTTGTACTGAAACTCTGGCACAACAAGTTCCTGCGGGATCAATAATGTTCCATCTGATCGGATCTTAAGATCTTTGTTTTGAACTTGGGAATGCAAAGAGATGGATGATATGCATTCCTTCAAAGAATGCTAGTTTTGTATTACATAAAGTGCTTATAGGCAAGTCATATTTTATCCAAGTTTATGGAATCGTTGGTGTAACATGTTAAAGATAAGCACAGCCAGCAAAAACATAAATTATGTTGGAAAGGTTTCAAAAAGGCACAGCGTTTGGGTTAAAGCCGTACAAGAGACAGCAGGAGACCCTGTAAAAAGTAACATCTATATCCTGACAGTTACATGAACTGCTGTGAAAATGAGCTGTTGTGTTGCTGTGGGATGATGCTGTTCTATATGTCATTACATAACAAACGGATGACCATATTGTCAGCGAATCTGCTCGTGTTTTGTCTTGAGCAAATTTCACAGGTCTAACAAAAAATGAGAGTTATCAAATGGCCTGTAGTAGAAAATCTTTTTCACACATACAGCTGAATAAGCTCATAAAAAATCTTGGCAGACGTTTAATGACTTCCACTGATTTACACAGAATCCTCGGCACATGGATGCTGAACTAACTGAGATGCATTGGAGCCATTAGAGCTGCCTGCTTAGTGCTATTCTTGCTGTAAATACTTATAGTCATGTCTACTCAGCTTATAGTTTAACATGTTTATCAGACTTTTAGCTCTAGTTGTGATTTTCCTCAGTGTCTTGTGTATCATTAAGGAATAATTATGACACGTTTTGTATAATCTAAAATGTACTTTTACTGTAAAATGTCTCAAAATTTCAGCTTTAAAGCCAAATTGTGATACACTTCTTGGCCTTTGAAAAAATCTTGCCCAGTTCATAATTTGCTGTCAGTGTAAGATTCGTTTGTTAGTCCCACTGCACAGTTTGTTTGGAACTGCACCCAAACTCTGTACCCATTTGTATAATACAGTTTGGCTCAGAGTTGAAGTCCCAGCAGGATGTTGAACAGTTATCTTCAGATCAATAGTGTTTCTGCCTTTGTGTCCCAGTGGTGCCCGCTCAGCTTACTGAAGTTCAGTGTCTCATTGAAATGCAAGACGACGCCACGTGTAAGCCTTTGGGCAAGCTGCCCTGCTGCTTTGCCATATTGCCTTAAAGGTGCAGTCTGCAGTTTCTGTAGTGCAGTCTAAGTTTTCTAAAAATATATTTTAACATATTTCTTCACTCTGTCACTATCTCCTGACAGACTGATGTTAGACAAAGTAATCTCTGAAAAAACTATATTCCCCTTGCTTCTCCAGGTGTTACTAAAAGCATTTCTAAAAAGCCACAGTGACCCGCCGTTAACCAGCCAATAAAAACAGAGTTTTTAACCAGCCAATAAAAACAGAGTTTTTAACCAGCCAATAAAAACAGAGCTTCTCACGCTCCTAACCCACGCCCCCGCCTGTCCCAGCCCCAGCGGCCGCGCACGTTCTCGTTCAAAGGATTGCAAAGCGATGCAAAACTGTTTTGTATGTGACACAAATGTATTAAATTCCCCTTCTTCATCCCTGATCTGGACTTTTCTTTTGTTTTTTTGCCAAAAGTCAAGTGATCGCTTCCTCCTCCGCTGACTCCATGACTGAAATGAGGAAATGAATGAATTTGTCACGAGCGAATTAAACTCGGGTTCAGCGTGGCTGCGTGAGGCTCAGCAGATTTCATGGTGTTCTGGTGTGCTGGACCAGTGCTCCATGTTTTTATTTTATTTTTTAGAATGTTTTATTAAAGGTGGAGTCTGCAGTTTTTGTAGAACGCAGCACTTAGAAAAATTTTCAACAGTGATAGCATTCTGGTCCCTCCCCCTCAGAGCCATATATGGCTCTGCTCCCCCTTGCTCTCGCTGAAATTCAGCTCAGCCTCTGAATGCTCTGCCTCCACTGCATGTCCTGTCTCAACCGCTGCGAAATTCTGTGTTTATATGTTAATAAAACGTTCTAAAAAATAAAATAAAAACATGGAGCGCTGGTCCAGCACACCAGAACACCAGGAAATCTGCTGAGCCTCGCGCAGCCACGTTGAACCCGAGTTTACTTCGCTCGTGACAAATTCATTCATTTCCTCATTGTTTCAGTCATGGAGTCAGCGGAGGAGGAAGCGATCACTTGAATTTTGGCAAAAAAAAAATAACAAATAAAAGTCCAGATCAGGAATGAAGAAGGGGAATTTAATACATTTGTGTTACCGTACATACAAAACAGTTTTGCATCGCTTTGCAATCCTTTGAACGAGAAAGTGCGCGGCCGCTGGGGCTGGGACAGGCGGGGGCATGGGTTAGCTCTGTTTTTATTGGCTGGTTAAAAACTCTGTTTTTATTGGCTGGTTAAAGGTTCAGTATGCAGTTTCTGTAGAACTGCAGCACTTAGAAATATTTTCAACAGGCAAAGCATTCTGATCCCTCCCCCTCAGAGCCATATGTGGCTCTGCCCCCTTGTGGTCTGTTGAATTTCAAATTCAAGCTCTGTTTTTATTGGCTGATTCAAATTCAAGCTCTGTTTTTATTGGCTGGTTACAAACTCTGTTTTTATTGGCTGGAAAATGGCGGGTCACCTTTTCTTTTTAGAAATGCTTATTTACCACCTGGAGAAGCAAGGGGACAATATTTTTTTTAATTTTTTTCAGAGATTACCTGGCTAACATCAGTCTGTCAGGAGGTAGTGACAGAGTGAAGAAATATGTTCATAAAAAAAGCTACATACTGAAGCTTTAAGGCCGGGTCACTGTGTGTTTTTAGTGTTTTTAAAATGCTTTTAGAGAAGCAAGGGGACTATAGTTTTTTTCAGAGATTACTTTGTCTAACATCAGTCTGTCAGTAGATAGTGACAGAGTGAAGAAATATGTTAAAAATATATTTTTAGAAAACTTACATACTGCAGCTTTAACATATAAACACAGAACTTCGCAGCGGCTGCCACAGGACATGTAGTGGAGGCGGAGCTAAGAAGGCAGAGCTGAATTTCAGCTAGAGCAAGGGGAAGCAGAACCATATATGGCTCTGAGGGGGAGGGACCAGAATGCTTTCCCTGTTGAAAATTTTTCTAAGTGCTGCATTCTACAAAAACTGCAGAGTGCACCTTTAAGTGAAGACGGCAAACGTGCTGCGATTGTACTGTATTGTTACAAACTGCCTCTCGGTGCACACTCATGTAAATAACTTGAAACAATAGGATTACCTGCTCTCATTACAATGCAGAACAAAAACTCTTCAGAAAATTGTGCATTCTTCCCCATTTAAAATCGGATGGAAGAGCCAATAAGTCGATTGTGGAAAGTGGATGTGCTTATTCTTTGTGTTTGTCTTAAACAGTCCTTCTACTGGTTGTTGTTGGCAAGGAAATCTGCTCTTGGGAGCTCAATATTCGTTATGAATGGTGTTTCCAAATCCAATCCACTTCCCTGCATTGGTTCGCTAAAGTGTTGAAGTGAGATAAATCTCCCTGCATCTTTGTTGTTGTTTCAGAACTTTCAGCATGGATATGGATCATTAATAACTTCTGCTGCATGCATAAAGATGCTTAGGATGATACACACCAATACATTAGTGAGTTTGCACAGCAAAGGAAACACACATTATTAGCACTGTGATAAATATGTTTTGACCATCATCACAGTTTACACTACAATGCAACGCATGGAGAAAGTGGGAGGTGCATGGTGGTGTTCCACAGACACTTTTAACATAAGGGGAGGAATTTGGGCTGTTTTGTATGTGTGTGTGTGTGTGTCTCTTTTTTGCTGCGGGACTAGTAAGCAGGCCTGTCCTGGTGAGTCAGGCTGGAAGTCGTGACTGTGACATACAGACGTACTGACAGAGGCGATAGAGGGTCAGCCCAGTGCATCCTGGGAAAGGTCTGCCCAGTGCACAGCTCGACGAAACTGAAAATGATGAGTTGATGTGGAAAAACAAGTAAAACGATAGAAAGACGTGGACTCAGAAACTAAACACAATTTTTTGACAAAATGCTTTTTAGAAATGTGCTCAGTTTTGAATTGATTGGAATAATAAAAACCAATATTCACACTGTGGCTCTTTGGTCATGAATATCGATGAGTACAGGTTAATATTTCTTTCTAAGTAGAGTATCTTTCTAAGATTTAAACAGTCACCTCACTGTTTTGTTCTTTGATCTGAACTGAAACAAACATTAAAAAAGAGACACTTTAGATCAGGGGTGCCCGATACGTCGATCGATATCTACCGGTTGATCGCAAAGGTAGTTTGGTTAGATCGCATGGCATTAAAAAATAGACTGTGAAATTTGTTACTTGATTTTTCTACAGGGCGGCCAGTCTGAGGCCACATTTACATTTGCATGACAACAGCCCTCATTCTGACAAGAATACATTTTTAGGATTTGAGTGTGACGCCAGACAACAGGAATGGATAAAAAGTTTATTGATAAGCATCAGCTGGTGGAAGTCTGGGTTCTATGGCTGGGCTGAACTGGACTTCACTGTGACTGTTCAGAAGAATACAAAAGCAGTCACTAACCTTCACAGTCAGATGAGGGAGGGTCTCCTTCAGGGAGTTGGCAGTGATGATGTCACTGACAGTGAGTGAGGAGCAGCTGTGAAGCAGAGCGTTGTTTGAAGGGAAATCCAACTGTGAGGTCCAGAGTAGCAAGTGAGGGTCATACACAAGAAGTCAGAGGTCCAGATCCAAAACCAAGTCATAATCCGTGAAGCATAGTCATTTTAGCAGAAGGGGGGGGTTGATACCATGGTCAGAGAGAAAAATCCAGTACAGGCAAGGAGCAGGCAAAACGGGGAATCCAAAAGGCAGGCGTGAGGTCAAGACGAGGCAGGTGAATAAGACTATGAAGACAACGCTGGACATCTACTTTGTACTAACTAAAGGAGTTTGATGATCTGGCAGAGGATGAGTGTGAGTACAGTATAGAGTTTAAGTAGAACAGGTAATAGGGGAATGGCATGATAGCTGATGAGGTGAATGTGCAAAGTGGGCATGGTTGGGTGACAGGAGCAGAGAAACAGGACATGACTAGAATTTCTAGTCATGTCCTGTTTCTGCCCATCTTGTCATGTTTCTAGTCTAGAAACATGACAAGATGGGCAGAAACGTGACACATTCTCTCTGAAAGTGAAGGTTTCTGAAGCCAGATCTCCGAGTAGACATTTTCAGAGGAACCCCCCTACAGAGGTGTGAAATTTGCCGCAAGTGTAAAGTTGCACATACGCACTAAGTCCAATGTTTTGTTCTGCACTAACAACAGTTGTAATAAATGGCAGAGAGCAGTCCTTTTGTGCTACTCACCCTTTTTCAGCAGGAGCAAAACTAATAAAATCCAGTTACAAAGAGTGGTTAGTGTGTTTGGACTAACTGTCATGCAGATGCCGCATGCACAATGAATGCAGCTGAAACCTGCATTAGGGTTGCCAGATAAAATTTTAATGTCTATTTACCCCCTCCTCTTCTGTGCACATATTCAACAAACACAACACACACCTCATCTTAGAATGTCTTTACTCAGCACATAGGACAGTTTAGGTCAAAATACTACCATTTTAAAGCAACAGTACTATAGTTCATAATTTCTTATCTGGCAACCCGATTGATATGAAAACCAGCGTTTTGTTTTTTTGTGCAGAAACCCACTCATTTTTTCATCTGAAGATCTCAACCTTGACCTCTCTACGTGGCTTTAAACATATTTTAAGTTCCTGGGAAAAACCACTGCAGACATGTTCTTGTTTTTAGTTTTCTACACCACCCTACAACCTAGCTGTTGTTGTTACTTTTTCCTTTTAAATACAATTTGATTTTCACTTATTTAAAAAAAAAATCTCAATTTGTATGCATCCTTTATTATTGTCTACTGTTGTCTTTGTTGTCCACTTTTGTCATCACTCTTTGTAAAAATCAGGTATCTCTTGTAAATGAGTCCTCTAGGCTTAATGGGATTAACCTATATAAATAAAGGTTGAATGAATGATTTTTATTATTATTATTATCCCCAATAAACATTGAAAAAACACTTGTGTTTCCAAAGGTTGTTCTAAAGGTTGTTATAAATGAGGTCTTATGGTAAGCAGACCACTTTGACTTGGTCATTTTTAAAGTAGCTCACATGCTGAAAAAGTCTGGGCACCCCTGCTTTAGATCCATGCATCAGTCTTTATTCTTCTGTTTCCTTGTTTTTGATTGTAATGCTTTTTTGTACTGAGTCACAATATTCAGTCTCATACATTTGTTCTCCACTTTTCTCCCCACTTTCTGTAAGGTTTTGCCTTTCTCTTCCTTCTCCTGTTCTCGCATATCTGCATTTGAATTTCTCTGACGGTGCAGTTTTGTGCAACTTATGAGAACAGGGTGTCTTTCTGAAAGGACAGCGTGGAACATCACATTGTGTTCTTTACCTTTGCAGAAACTGAAGATGTATTGTATGTATGCATGTAAAAGAGAGAGGATTAAAAAAAACGCACAAACGTCATCTTACAAGTTTTAGGTTGTTCTGTCTGATGACAGCAAAATAAACTTGATGCTATTTGTCAACAGGCAAATATTGTCAGGTGTATTTCTTTTATATGTGCTGTTCTGCACCACTCTTCGAATTTTGCTTGTTATCCCTTATCCTGTCTGTCTGTTAGCAAAACATCTCATGAACCACTAGATGGATTGTAATTAAACTCTCGTAAAGTAATTATAGTATTGGTTAAGCATCATAACTGAAAGTTATGCACCATAACTCATGTTCCCTGAAGGAAGGGAACGAGGTGCAACATACTTGCTATGGTAATTGCGCCCCCGCGCGATTACCTGAAGGAATACATTCACGCCTTTTACGGCAGGGGGCGTCACCCCGCGCCAGAGGTACCGCCCTTTAGGTACTTATGGTGTGGTCACACCGAGCAGCGTTTTGACCTCCAAAGCGTCCTGTTTACATGTAAAGTCAATGGTGGACGCGCTTCCAGGCACCTCCTGGCGTCTGGCGTCAGGTCGCGTGCGTGTTGAGCGTGCTGAGAAGCGTTTTTTCGTGCACGTGAACCGGCTTCCACCTCCAAACCGAGCCTTCAACATGCTGAAGATTTCGCGGTTCAAACTTTCAAACGCCGCTCAACTCCACCTGATTGGTTGGTGTGTCAACCAATCAGGGAGAGTCGGGGGGAGAAGAGAGGGGGCAGTGGGAGAGTCCCTATGTGACGCGGAAACGAGGGTGCGCGCGCACTATGTGACGTATTGTTTGTCGGAAAAAAAAAGAAAAGACCCGCGAGCTCGTGGACTATGGAAGAGAAACTCATTGTAGCTGTGTGTTCGCGACAATTCCTTCACGACCAGTCAAGTCTGCTCGACAGAGACGGAAATAAAAGGCTCCTCGCCTGGCGGAGTGCAGTGACTCTGTGCGCAGGACTCTGTATACCGGTAAGCTCCTCCCACACCCCGCCGCCACAGCCACGAAGCCGCCGCAACACTACAGTTTGGACAACACTG
>JBBPBX010053179.1:0-17577 GCA_038048925.1 Garcialebias charrua | reverse complement strand
ACACACACACACGCACCCACAAGAGTCACGGACAAGATGAGTGCTCCACCATGGCAGGTTATCTAGGGGTAACACTGCAAGTCATTTGATGTTTAGCTTTTGTTTGCGCTGCATTTCTTCTGTTTACAGAAGTGTTGCATAGTTCTGATTGCATCTGTACATACATATATGTATTCGCAAAATAAATAAAAATGTTACTGGTCCAACATTATAATGTTGACTGGAGAACCCTCAGATCTGGTCTTGGTTTGATTTCAGGCCCCCCGTCCCAGTGGGAGAGCATGGACCTGAGCCTCGGGGTGACGGCGTTAAGTGTACTCCATCAGCCAGAGAAGCTTCAGTGGGAGGTGGTGGCCAGTGTACTGGAGGACACAGTGAAGGACTTAGAGGAGCTGGGAGCAAACCCCTCATTAAACCAAACCAAGGCCCACAGCCAGGCAAAAACTAAAGACAAGGTGCCCGAGCACCACAACATTCCCTTTCCCTGCCTGTTGGCTGGAGGCCTGCTCAGCTACTGCTCTGCATCCAGCACCCCCATGCCTGTGCCCCCCACCTCAACTTCATCTTCAACACGTAGGACCACAGGGGTCCCACATAGGACTCAGGGCCCTGAGACTTGCCCTGGCCCTTTACAGGAACAAGGTCCCATGGAGATAGATCCTTGTAACCCCCAGACTGCAGCCCAGGAGCAGAGTTTTTCTAATCTTTCAGGTTCTCAGCTTACGAGTCCCTCCTCTCTGCCAGTTGTACGAAGAACTATACCGGTGCTGCTCCTGTACAGCATCAGAGAGGTGGACGACAAGTCCTCAGGACATGTCTTTGCTCACATGAACAACCTGATGAGCAAGGGGCTCCATGAGGAGGGCTTCACTGTGCCACAGATAATTGAGATGGAGTTTGATACTCATGAGCAGCTTCTTCTTCAGGATCCTCCGATCACCTACATTCAGCAGTTTGCTGATGCAGCGACTAATCTGGCAGGGCTGGATGGTCACATGGACAAATGGAGCACGTTGGCTGCAGCATCTGTCTCCACTCCACCTCGACCAGGAGCACTGGTGCAGTGCTTGAGGCTGCCAAAACAGCTGGAGGAAGAGAATCTTTATGTGGACTCCATTATGCCGTGCTGGGACGGAGTCCACCTTCTGGTTTGCTTGCAGCCTTGTGGCTCTGAGTCCCTCAGTGCTACAAACCAAGTGGAGGCTCTGAACAATCTCAACCGTCTCCATTCAGCCTTGTGCAGCCAGCGCAAAGTAGACCCTCTTCACACAGTGGCCAATGGTGTGGAGGGCCATCACCCAGGGGGGTCACCACCTCAGACTCCCCTCATACTACCCCCAGGAGACCAGCAGCAACAGCAGAGGTCCCCGAGTCGTGGCAGTGGAGGGGGCTATCTTGCACTCTACAAGCTCAACTACTCAACCCGCATTGTCACTTTGGAAGAGGAGCCCATTAAGGTGCAGCAGATCAGGGACTCTTGTGATGCCATTACGTCCCATATATTACTCCCCCCAGATGTGCTTGACAGCAGAGAAGATGAGAGCGAAGAGTCCTCTGAGGAGGCTCTTCCTTGCGCTCCAAAGAATGGTTTATCTGGGCCTGAAACAGGTCCAGGAAGCTCTGCTTGCTCTGGAACTGGGACTGCATGTGGAGCAGCCACAACCAGCAGCAGCATTGGTGTCACCAGTCTTTCCACCTCTGCCTCCAACCATAAAGAGTGCAGACGGACAGATATGGCAGGCCTGGGTCACCTGGTGGTCACCACACAGGCTGGGTATATTATGATTTTGGACTTGTCCACGTTGGAGGTTCTGGCTAAAGTGGAACCACCTAAAAAGGAGGGGTTAGCTGAAGAAACAGACCCTTTTGTCTCAGTTACTTACTGCTCTGGGACCGACCGCCTCTGTGCCTGCACTAAAGGTAAGATTTTTGTTTTGTACTTCCTTATTTTGAGATACTCATTAATACTGGCTACTGAAATGGACAGACAGAAGAAATTGTGAACCCTCATTTAAATTAATATTTTATATAGCTTTTTATCACAAGGATGATACCGTACTTGTTTTTTATGTGTTTATTTCCTCCTCATTTTCTTTTGTTTTATTGATCTGGGAGCCACAACTTTATTTGCAGAAACACACATTTGCTTAAATGCTTCAGATGTCTGTATTTCAGCCATCAGTGACAAAAGAACAGTTGTAGGTTTTGGTAAATGTTTTTGTGTAGTAGTGTACTGTATCTGATGTGAACTCCAGTTTTAACAGGGTAGTGGATACATTACATCTAAGCCTTTGTTGCCATATTATGCTCACTAGAATATAGATTATAGCCTAATAGATTATTAGTTTTAATATTTTTCATTTTGTGTTGAGAACAGTGTTCAGGTTCGACTACTCATTAGTTCATGTAAGTAAATTGTTTTGCAGCTGAAACCACATTTAAGTTGGCACTGCTACACAACAATTTTAACATGACACAACTTGTGACAACATTAAAACAAATATAAGAGCATTGTAAAGGTATGATTTTTAAAATAAACATCAAGAAATACATAGGCAAACAAACAAAACAAAACAAAGGGAGTTTGATTAGATTTGACAGTTCAGGGAACAAGAAACCAAACTTTTTGGATTCACAGCAGATGCAAAATGTCTGACATCATCTGAGGTTTATTAGAATGACTATATCCATCCAAATTTTAGTTGTCTAAAAAACATTGTTTCAAATTACAGGTAGTCCTCGACTTACGAACGAATTCCCTTCCTACGGCCGTTCGCATGTCGAAAATCGCCGTGAGTCGGAAAACACACTAGCCGCCACTTATACACGTACATGTACAGTACTGTACAGTTACCAAGCACTTCGCCTAACCTAACACAGTACCCTACATAATTATCAAAAAACACATACAGTACATTTGGAAGGGAAAAAAAAGTTAATTTCTTACTGTGAGCTGGTGAAGCCTGTTAGCATGTTAGCTCGTTGCATGTCCGACCTCCGCAGCTTCCAGCTGCTTCACGCGCTCCAAACTATTTACAGGAAGGCCTGTTAGAATGTTTGCTCCATACATTTGGAGCCATAATGAAGGGAAAAAGAGTTAATAACTTACTGGGTGCCTTTTCTCCGCGGTGTCCCTTCAAAAGGCTGCGCCGCGTTAGCATGTTAGCCCCACCAAAAGGCTGCGCTGTGTTAGCATGTTAGCCCCTCCAAAAGGCTGCGCCACGTTAGCATGTTAGCCTCTCCAAAAGGTTGTGCCGCATTAGCGTGTTAGCCCCTCCAAAAGGCTGCGCAGCTGTTTCCCCGCGTTTTAGCATGTTAGCTCGGTGTCCATCCAACATCTGAGGCTGCCAGGCGGACATCGAGGCGAGCTCCCGGCCGCAGCAGGCCTCTCCGCCGCCCGCACAGAACACCGGTTGATGGCAGGGACAGTAGCGGCGGGATATGGTCACCGGATCCCGCGGTAAGCTGGTGGTGTCGGTCGGCGTGGTGGGATGCGGCGCGGCGGAGCGATCTGCGGCTTCTGCTCCGGGCCTGAGACGTCCACAGAGTTCACAGAGCGTGGGCTGGGGTGGGTGATATGGCTCAAAAATTATATTGTGATATTTCAGAGCATTATCACAATAACGATAAATTTCGTGATGTAACCAAAAGAAATCAAATTTATTTATTTGACAAAATTAACTTAAAGCTGGGGTATGCAATTTCTTGAACACTCTGGGACTTGGAAATATTTTCAGCGCAGAAAAGCATTCTGCTACCTCCCCCTCAGAGCTATATATGGCAGAGGGGGAGCCACAGTCCGTGCTTCTGCTGAATTTTAGTTCTGCTCCGCCCCCTGCTGTGTGTCTGCTCGGAGCGCTTCAATATTCTGTGATTATATGTTATAAAAACCTTTTAAAAATATTATAAAACCATGGAGCACTTGTCCAACAACACAAAAACCAGCAGAAATCAGCAGAGCTTCACGAAGCAACGTTGGACATGATTTAATTCGCTCGTGACTTCCTCATGTCTGTCAGCGCAGGTTTGGAATGTCTGGAATGCTCCGCCCCCACTACATGTCCTGTCTCTGCGCTGCGAAGTTCTGTGTTTATATGATAATATAACTGTTTAAAAAATATAATAAAACCATGAATCACTCGTCCAACAACACAAAAAGACCCTGTAATCAGCAGAGCATCACCAGCCAATTTGGACATGATTTAATTCGCTCGTGAGTCGTGACAAATCCATTTCCTCATTCCTGTGAGTGGAGGATGAAGCGATCACTTGACTTTTGGCAAAAAAACTAAATAAAAGTCCAGCTCTGGGATGAAGAAGGGATATTTAATACATTTGTGTCACATAAAAAACAGTCCTGCATCGCTTTGCAATCCTTTGAATGAGAACGAGCCGCGGCGCTGAGGCTGTGACAGGCGGGGGCGTGGGTTGGGGCGTGACAAACAACTCTGTTTTTATTGGCTGGTCAGTGTCCGGGTCACTCTGTGTTTTCAGTGTTTTTATAAATGCTGATAGAGAAGCAAGGGGACTATAGTTTTTTTCAGAGATTACTTTGTCTAACATCAGTCTGTCAGTAGATAGTGACAGAGTGAAGAAATATGTTAAAAATATATTGTTTGAAAAGTTACAGACTACATTACAATGTTACATACCCCACCTTTAACATGTTGCTTTGCAGTATTATATAAATTTTTAAAAAACAACAAGGGGTAATTTTACTGAAATTACTTTATTAAGTAAAGTATTCAGTCTCCAAGTATAAAAATAACTTATAACAAGTTGATCAGCTGACCTTGAAGCTTCTGGTGTTTCAGATTCCTCTGTTCCTGCAGGAATTATTCATTTTTCTGCTTAATTTTTTTAACTGATCTATCTCTGATCACCTGCCTCTGTATGAGACTGTGTGAGACAGCTGAGCCGCGCGTCAGTTTTAGAGCGAGGGAGAGAGCAGCCCGCAGCCCCGCACACGCTGAGGAGCGCAGGGCGGGGGGAGGGGGGACAAGCTCTCTGTACCTGTGCAGTTTAAAGGGGGAGAGACAGCTGAAACACGTCGTTTTTTTTTTTTTTTTAAGCATTTTAGCTAGCGTTACACCAGTACAGACTGGTGGAGGGAGGTGCGCAGCTCGGTTTGGTCTTTTGAAGCGCTCGGATGTTAAGGGGGCGGGGCGCCCCGACGTATTACGTCATGAAATTAGCATATCATGATATAACTTTTTTGCCCGGGCAAGCTTTTTATACCGGTAAAACCGGGAACGATATGATATGGCTCAGCCCTATTTCCAACTCATTTATCCGTATGAGTCAACCTCTCATCGGACACACGGTCCTCCAAAGCCGGCTGGCCGGAGCTAACCAAAGCTAACCGAAAGCTGGCGGACACACTGCCGAAAACTGGCGGATACTGTCAAAAAATTCTGGAAACTGCATAAATCGGCTTCTAAATAATAATAATAATAATAATACCAGAACTTTATTTATAAAGCCATTTAAAACAACCACAGTTGCAACAAAGTGCTGTACACATGATATAAACACATAAAATAAGATTTTTCAAAAAAAAAAAAAGTTAAAATTTTTATTTTATTTTATATTTTTATTAATAAGATGCGTTCGTAACACCGAATCGCCGTAAGTCGAGGCCGCCGTAACTCGAGGACTGCCTGTATAATGCAGTATTTTACCATTGTGTCATGAAAAACTTGAATTACACTTGTTTCTAGAGGTATTTGGCTGTTCTAACACCACAGTGAGCCCAAACACACATTAAAACTGAATGGCTAAACAGGCTAATATTAAGCTTGTCAACTGACCCTACAAGGTCTAGACCTCAACCCTATTGAAAGCATGTGGACTATGGTTCAATGGCAGGTCCAAGACATAAAACCAGACAGTTGAAATGAGCTCTAAACAATTCTTCTGAGGAGAGTGGTCAAATATTCAACTAGAATTATGCCAGAAGCTGGTTGATGACTAAACAATACCAAATATTAGCAATGGTGTATGTATGTATGTATGTATGTATTTGAGCCTGTTTGCATAATTTAAAGAAAATCCACAATAAATTTTCACATGGAAAAAGAACAGTTCACAATGTTTAATGCCTGAAATTAATTTTACCTTAACGCTTATGATTGATATAAACTAGGGGTGTAACGATACACAAAACTCTCGAGACGAGACGAGACAAATTACAGAGTTCGTGAGAACGAGACGAGATTTTAATATTAGTTCAAGAAAACTTCAAAGATCGGTTTTATGCCGCAAAAAGGCTTTTATTCTGTTTTAACATGTATTACAAACTCAACTGATGTCTTCATTTTACTGATTGAATCTCCTTAGACCTTAGAACGTTCAACTTTGTTTAAAAAAAATAGATATTCACGCAGGACTTTCCAAAAATTGAACATAAATATCCGCATCAGCACTGAATCTGCAGCCGTCACTCACCAGTGTTGCCAGATTGGGCGGTTCACCGCGATTTTCCTTCTGACTTTTGCGGGTAAAGAGTGCTTTGGGTGGGTGGGACTCTATCTGGCAACACCGGTCACACCGGTGTTTACACAAGTGTGTCTTTACATCCGGGGCAGCGTCGGCAGCGCCGGGACCCTCCATCAATGTAGAGGCGTCTGCGGCACCGGGACCCTCCATCAGTAGTTGGGGCGTCTTCTATAGCAACTTCATCCGGCGAAGCCATGCTGTCCGTGACGCTGACTTGCTAGGGGCTGCTAGCATTAGCGACTCGCGAGACAACGTTACCTCTCAACGAGAGATATCGCGGGAGTTTAATATCGCGAGATCTCGTACAACGAGATCTCGTTACACCCCTAATATATATACAGTATATATATATATATATATATATATATATATACATATATATATANNTATATATATATATATATATACATACATACATACATACATACATACATACACGCACACACACACACGCATACATACATACATACATACATACATACATACATACATACATACATACATACATACATAGCTGATAATAGTCATCAGATACCCAGCTGGTCTGATAGCTTGGCCAAAGTAGGAGATGAAGCCACTGATGTCAAGACTCGAAAGCTTCTCACAATGCATAAAGGGTTTTACCCCATGTCCAGCACCCTGAAGACTACGTATTCTACACTGAGAGAAAGGAAGGAGGCAGAGGACTAGTGAGTGTCTGAGCCACTTAACAGGATGAAAAAACAAAGATCCTGAAGAGGAAATCCCCCAGTGATGAACTGATGCGTTGAATGTCTAGGAACAGTCAGATTCCAGGGACAACTTAAAAGATTTCTGTCCAGAAGAGCGCAGTCCTAGGAACAGCTAAGATACTGTGTAAAACCCTCAAGCTGTTCTGTTCATCGTTCTTTAGTTTTAGCAGGTCGCTTTCGTAAATGAGCCCATGAGGTTCAATAAGATTTACCTGACTAAATAAAGGTTGAATGAAAAAAAAAGCTCCCAGGCCTCTGGTAGAGAATCTGAGTTTCTAGTAAAGTGGAACCACCCAAGTGGAAGAGAAGGGCGAACGACAAGTTTTTTTATACTTCTTGATTTATGTGACTTTTGTGTTTTGCTGAAGGTGGAGAACTTCATTTCCTTCAAATTGGAGGCGTTTGTGACGATGTAGATGATGGAGACATGTTTATTGATGGCCCCCTTTCTAAAGGGGCTGAACCGCTGCTTGAGGGACTCAAGCCTTCCTCCAACCCTTCCAGTCCTGGAATCACAGGTAGAACTGAGACAACCCCAACAGTTCAGTACATTTCGTGTGATGTATTGGATCATGTGGTTAAATATTTCCACTTGGTCTTTGTGCAGGAGTGGATCTCCTGGTGGACCAACCACTGACCACTGAGGGTCTCATGTCTTTGGTGGAATTGACTCGCTTTGAGACACTGACGCCTCGCTTCTCGGCCACTGTGCCCCCATGCTGGGTGGAGGTACAGCAGGAGCAGCAGCAGCGACGGCACCCCCAGCATCTTCACCAGCAGCATCATGGAGATGCAGCCCAGCACACCCGCACCTGGAAGCTCCAGAGTTACAGGCACGACCTTGTTTTCATGGTTTTAGTTTTTCAATCATTGATCCAGATGCTGTCTTGAAATTAATACGAAACAATAAATAAAGTGGACAACATCTGTTCACAGTACTTAACTTTCAGTAATGTTGTTCAGTAATATTATTACTGTGACATTTAGCCACCATGTGACTACGTTTGTGGTCAGAACAGCAAAGCTGCCTGCTTCTGTCGCCCAAACCAGTCACCACGGATTGTTTTTGTTCTAAAGGTGCTGCTTCTCTTTTCTTTACCTCCAACCAAAGCACACTGTCTTGTTGCTGGCTTGTATCTTTAAACCTAAATGTTGAGACAACATTTAGTCATTGATTGCTATGGTAATTGATTACCGTATTTTAATTATTCCATCAATTACTTGAGTAACTGGTCAAAAATAATTTTTATTCAAAAAAGGCCTGGACGATATGGCCAAAACGTTTATCAAATATATATTTCTTAATTTCGGTCGATAACGATATAATTTGATATTGATATAAACGATAGAAAAGCCTCAGAAAAACTGTACAAATGAATTAATGTTCACCTTTTATTTGTATTTAGCCTTCAACTAAATTTGAAATCACCATCAAATAAACATAAAACTCTAAACTTTGTCAATATTAGTAGTTTTAACTTCAAACAACAACAACATAACGCATGCAGCAAACATCTGTGTTTGCTGCATGCGTTTCTCTTTTGCTACAGCTGGGGGTGTTGTTTCAGGGACACGTTGGCTCAAACTTTTATTGTGCTTCATCTTCTGACTCTCAGCAGATTCAATCAAGTGGAAACTCTTTAGATGAAACAAGTTAGATGTTCCCACCGCTAGTTGGAACGACTCTCCGGCACATTTTGCAGCACACTGAAACCTGCAGTTTGTCAGATCTTAGATAATCGAACCACTTCCACACCGGTGAATTAGTCTTTTCTCTCTTATCAATGATGTCCTCCTCTTTCTCTTTGCTTGTGAAACCTTGTTCAGTCACAGTCTGACGGTCATGAGCACTCGTTTTGAAGAGAAAACTTAAAGAGGGACTCAACCCACTGTGAAACGGTAGCTCCGCCCCTAGATCAGATTCAAAAACCTCATGAAAATGGGAGTGTCGAGCAGTGTTTTTGACAGCCATTTTGATATTAGTTTTAGTCATAGTCTTTTAGACTAAAATGCTTCTTAGTTTTAGTCTGTTTTAGTCATTTCTATATTTAATGGTTTTAGTTCAGTTTAAATCGACAAAAACTTAAAAAATTTAAGTCTAGTTTTAGTCTTAAAAAAAAAACATATTAGTCAGCTAAAAAAAGTTAATTTTGGGTTTAGTTCCTCTTTAAAGTATGTTGAACAAACAGGCAACACATAGGCACAATATTATTTTCACTTTTGCAGGCATGACAGCCGATAAAAAAAGTTCAAGTCCACAATATTTGGGTTGTCAAGGCCAAAAAGAAAATGACACTGGGTAAAAAAAAATGAATAAATGAAAAAGAAGGGAATTGTATCTGTATTATAGTTCAGAAAGTCTATTTTTTTTATTTTTAGCTCGTTATTCTATTGCACAATTCATAATCCAAATCAAAATAATAATAATGATTTTAACTGTTTTATTATTTGTTTTATTGACATTTAATTCTGTTGCACCTTGTAGCACTTTGAGATTTTCATTAATGAAAAGTGCGTTATAAATTGAATTCATTATTATTATTATTATAAATGGAGCACTGAGTTTGTCACTGAAGATTATAGAATTTATCTGACAATACTTTATGCAGTTATTCTAAATCAAGTCAGGTGTTTTGTCGACCAGTCATCATCTCGAAGGGAGAGATAGTTTTTATTTTAATCACGATGGTTACTGAACAACACGATAAAAATCCACTTTTTGGATGAGTTTTGTACCTGGATGTGACAAACGCTGAAATAACTTCATTTATTTACTCTCTGAAGAAAAAGAACGGCTTTTTCTCCTGTGAGTGTAAGGAGTCACGGCTGAGTTCTTAACTCAAGTAGTCATGGGAGTTGTAGTTCTTTCCCTCTGACCTATCACAGTGTCTCTACACAGCCCCGACAACCAATCACAATACATAAACAAACGCCACGGCCATTTTGAACAGAAAGTAGCTATCAGTTAGCAAAAGTTTCCGGACTTTTCAACACATAAAAACGCTTATAAACAGAGCAGTAAAATTCTGAAATATAGCAAATCACATTCTACAGGTACACCAAGCTCAACGCTCAGCAACACAGCGATTCAACTGTCGAAAACAACGACGGACTCTCTCGGAACCGTTCGGTCCACAGCATATCCTGGACACAAACCAGGAGCAGAAATAGTTTCTGACAGCGTACAGTATGCTTGTATACCCGCTTCAAATGCAATAACTACACAACAGCACTTACTCGCAGTTGTTATAAATTAGCTTATTAGGCAAAAAGTTGACGCGGAGGTCAAACGTGAATGCGCTATTCTGTGACAAGTCAGCAGCAGTGAGTCCAAACAGAACCAGAACCTGACCCACGTCACACAGCAGCGACATTTCTATAACCCAAACAGCTTCAAACAAGGACAGGATTTATAAAAAAAAATACATACATTCGGTTCTTCTCTTCTCTCACAGTTGGGTTAAATACAAAATAAGTCCATAAATCTTTTCTGGGCTGGCGGCCGGCCGGCCACCGACCGAGCCCCTTCGTGTAAAACATGCTGCAGGATCTTCCCATGGTCCAGTTTGAAAAGGAAGTCACAGGTGAGCAGCTGAGCGCGCAGCGCGTGGCCGTGCTGCATCAACACCGCGGTGGTGGGCGTGACCAAACAGCTGACTTTCCGACACAGAATATAATTATGGGCACTTGGGCAGAAATATAAATTATTGATGGACCACCGACTAACATTTTCGTTCAGTCTCGTCTCGTCAACGAAAACTCACACAAATTTCGTCACGTTTTAATCATTAAAGAGCAATGTTTATTTAATTACTGTCTCGTTATTGTCATGAAAAAAGGGGACGTTGACGAAAAATTTACGTTATCGTTACGTCAACGAAAACAACACTGGTGTCGAGAGACAAGGAGGGGAGGAGGTGGGTGGTTGTGCTGCGTTCACGCCCCCTCTAGCAACAAACTAAAACAAACTAAAACTCTAGCAAACAACTTACAACAAGCAACAACAAAGAATAATTATGTATATGTATTTATCTATTCTCACCCGATCTATCCAAAACAAAAGGCTTAAAATAAAGAAAAGAAAATAATACTACAAGGTATGCCGTGACCGGGGAACGAACCTGGGTCTGTCGGATCCCAAACCCGTTCCTACACCACTGCCCCATCTTGGCATTCATGCATTACTCATCCATCGCACAATAAGAAAACAAATGCAACCAAATGGTTTCGATGAAGTGGAAAGTATTCTTATAAGAGATAAGAGATAAGAGATAAGAGATTTATTTATTAACATTGCACCAGTTAATTAATACAACGTGATTATGTAGCACAGTCGTCCAGAGAGCGAGAGTATGCAAGCTGCAGCATTTCCAAACACATGACATGTTCTTCTGCGCGGCCGCGCTCATCCGTCTCCGGATGAAGGTCAAACAGATATGGAAAAGGGAAAAACACAATAGGTATCATTTGTGATATTCAAAAAAAGAATCTATCAAAGATTGCCTTAAGACACTCTATGATAAAGTCCCAAAAACTCTATCAGCAATAAGCACAACCAGACAAGACATTGTTGCAGATTTGACGACATGCAAGGAGATCAAAAGAGTCTGTGAGCAGCACTCAGATAACACAGTTCAGCAGTTGTTAACCTTGGCGCCTCCGAGCGCACTCCCAGAGACCTCTGGGGAGGGAGGGGGGGGGTCAGCAGTGTCTCTCAGCTTCACTCCAGGAGAATAGTTCCTAGCAAACGGCCTTCTTCTTTTCCAAGGTCGAGCAGAAACTAGATTAGATAGTTATTGTTTATCTTCAATCCAGGCCACAGTGTTCTTTTTGACTGCAGCCTTCCAGAGTCCAGGTGCTGTTCAGGTCCAAAATCGCCGAATCAAATGAGTTTCCGAAGCTACGAACCCCCATCCGTGCCCTGATTAATGCCGGGCGGCTGTAAACGAGTTCCAAAGCGCACCGCAGGTCCACGGTGGTCTACCGCTCCCATTGTGCGGTTCAGCTCGTACAACAGCTGGGTTGAGGAGTTCACAGCCCGGATCAGAGACTCTTGCTGATCAGGAAGTTTGGCCAGTGCGCCGATAGCTGCCGAAGTCTTCCTGATCTTCCAGTAACAGACAGCTCCGCTCACGCCAAAAAACAGAGCAGCTGCCACCATTATAATATTATAATACATCAGTTAAAATATAAAAATAACTATTGCCATTCCGAAAACTATAATATGCTTCGTTTCAGAGCTTTTCCGGAGTGCAATGTACCACTTCCATATAAGGTATGAACTGCAGTGAGGACCTTCTCATCTCTGCAGGGGATTGGCTCTGCTTGAACCACTTTTGTGACGTCAGAGTGTACAAGACACATCAGAGTGAACAGTCCTTGACCAATAAGAAAATTAAGGTGCAATTCCTCTGTTCAACCCATAGGATTACCGTAAACACGTTTTTAGACCAAATATTGCCGATTTAAACTAATACGCACAAATATATGAAGATTAACACAGACATAGTGCTATACAATATTTTAGACACATTCTAGGGAGTTTATCAGCTAAAAAAAGTTAATTTTGAGTTTAGTCCAGAGGTTAAAGACCTCCGGCCCCCGGCCGGATTTCCGGCTTTTGAATGGTCCACCTCAATTTAACTTTGATTGATGGACAGCGATTACATCCAATCACATTGAAGCTCACGTTGTTTTGACCAATTACTAACAGGAAGGCGGGACTTATAAAAGCAAGCATGTGTGTATGCGGCTTCACAGTCAAATCAATGCGGAGTTCGTCACACCACCGGGACAAAATATAGTTTTAGAAACAAGTGGCGCTTTGCCTCATCCGTAACAGGAGGTAATTTTTCCTTAAGTGTCCGGCGCCTCCTCTGACTGGTACAGCTACGTGGGTCAAATGAGCGACCGGAAAAAGAGAGACGAAGAAACCGCGGTAAAGTTAGTTTCAAGTTGGACGTTGGATATTCGAGCTCCGTGTCTTCAGTTGTTCTCGTCAGTCCGCTTCATGGAGTCTGATTTCGGGCAAAAGTCTGCCCCTGCTCGGAGACGTCCAACTTGAAACTAACTTTACCGCGGTGACGAAGAAGAGCGGGTGTCCGTTCATGTGTTTCAGAGTTATGATCAATAATCCACTCGACGTCTTTTATCTGAATAACGCCAAATCTCAAGCGCGTTACAGCGAGAAGCTGCAGCACCCCCCCCCCACCACCACCACACACGGTGAACACATAAACACTTTTTAAAAACTTAGAGTAAAATAAATATTTTGTCAATAAATAAATAAAAATGTAGAGATTTTAAACAAAAACCCTACAAGCATTAAAATAAAAATCATCTAAATTAGATATATTTATTTGAGGCTGACAGTTTAATTAAGAAGGTTGATTTTCCCTCTGAGGAACATGAATAAAAAAAGTTAAAGGGTTAAAACCATCTAATTCAAATAAAATAATAAAGCCTGTAGTTAAATAAAAATGGTTTTTGAGCTGCATGCATTCAGCTGGGAGCTGCAAGATAAAGAATAAAGATCAATTCATTATGAAATAATTCTTTATTAGATAACTGCATTATGTTTTAAATTTTTTTTTGCTGCAGGGCAGTTCTCTGGGGCACATATTTTACATTAACTTCAGATACATTGAAACCTCATGTAAGTCATTGTTACTTGAAGCTGAATTGTTTAAAAACAGTTATTTGCACTTTTCAGAGAGCATTGTTAATAAACGTTGGCAAAATGTTACGATTTTATTTTATCAACAACACAAAAAAGTTTCAGGCTCAGGATTTTTTTTCACTTTAAGCCCTGGTTTAGTCCCTTTTTAACACTCGTTGGAGCCTAGCCTGCTATCGCTGACTCCTTCTGGACTCGAGCTCTGCGTAACTTCTACGTCACCACGCACTTATTTAGTTGTGTCATAGCCTTTTCTGTTGGGGTTGAAACTGAAGCGGCCGCTTCAACACGAACAGAAAAAAGAAAGGCATCAGTGAAACACTGTAATCATATCGAACTATCGAAAATGTGCTTAAAACTCATATCACCGTTAATGAAAAAAAAATATTGCGACATATCGATATCGAATTATCGTCCAGCTCTAATCTAAAAGTAATAATTCAAATGGAAAAAAAGTGTCTTGATTGTTAAAGATAGTTAAAACATCTTTCAAATAGAGCAACAACCCTCTGTTCAGTTCAGCATTAAACCTATTTCCCTCCTTCCAAACCATGACACCCCACAGGCCACACCCCAAAAACAAACAAACAAGCAAACAAATAAATGTGGTACTTCTTTCATTTTTTTGGTGTTGTTTTTATTTTTCTGCAGCTCCAGCTGGGATGAACACGTGTTTGAGCTGGTGCTGCCCAAAGCCTGCATGGTTGGCCACGTAGACTTCAAGTTTGTCCTGAATGCCAACATAGTGAACATTCCTCAGATCCAGGTCACTCTACTGAAGAACAAAGCACCTGGGCTGGGCAAAGTCAGCGGTAAGGAAGCCATTTATTTACTTGCTGAAATTCTTCTCCACCTTGTGTGGATGTTTGCCTTCATGGCAGAATGTGATCCTTGACAGATACTGAAACATCTGTCTGCACTGATTTTTGTCAGCTTGTGTGGAACGTAACAGCCAGCTCAATCCTCGCTTGTGTTTGAGAGGAGTGAAAACTTCCTTGTTACACAACTGGCCCTGGTTTACATGCTGTACTACATTACAAACATTTACATTACATTTGAGGGAGTGGTGGAACAGAGGTTAGAGAAGGTGGGCCTGTGACCGGAAGGTCGCCGGTTCATCTCCCCGGACCAACAACATAAAAATGTGGGTGGGAAAGGTGAAACACCACACTCTCTTGCCCCACTCTGTGCCCTTGAGCAAGGCTCTTAACCCCCACCATCCGCTCCCCCAGGTGTCCTAGACAGCAGCTCTCTGCTCCACACAAAGGGCTGTGGTAGCTCGGTGGTCTGTGGTTGTGTCAGGAAGGGCATGTGGTGTAAAGACAATTGGCAAGTCTTTGTGTGATTTGGTTTACTACCCCTGAAGAAGGAAGCAGCCGAAAGGGAAAAAAACAAACATTTTTTTGCACATTGTGTGCCAATAGGGGCTTTTGTGTAAAAATTGACGATTTTATGTCTTCCACTGCTCCTCTTCCACATGGCGTACCCCAGGGCTCTATCCTTGGCCCTCTTTTATTTGCTCTTTATTTACTCCCCCTCGGCTCAATTTTTAGGAAACATGGGATAGCTTTTCATTTCTATGCTGATGACTGCCAGATCTATCTTCCCATGGCACAAAACAATACACTCCAGCAACTTACACATTGCCTTAATGATGTTAAGGCATGGGTTTCCCTAAACTTCCTTAGTCTAAACGAGAACAAGACTGAAGTCATGATGTTTAGACCGAGTTGCTGTCCTTCTTCCAGCATAGACCTTGGCTCACTAACCGTGTTTCCATCATTTTCAATTCGAATTTTGAGCGAATTTTTGAAATTTTGCAAAAATGTAAATAAAAATTAACGCGAATCAGAAGTGTTTCCATTAACTGGCTTGAAGCGCATACACCAGGCCACGCAAAGCGGCATTACGTCAGACGTCAGCGTCATTACGTCAGACGTCAGCGTTACGCATGTCTACAGTAAGCAGGAAGTAGCGGTTGAAAACAGGACCCGACCACACATCTCGGCAAAATTGAGAGAATATTTCAGGTATGTGTTGCTATCGGGCAAGTTGTATTTATTCTGTCATGCCAACTAGTTTTAGCGATGTTACATGTTGTCCGGAGATGAAGTCACGTGACGTGAATGTTCGCTACGGCAGAACTGAGTCGGCAAATCTGTTTCCATCTCTCGTTTTGCGCATCGGCTCTGATTCGAAGACTCCAAAAACCACCTCAAGCGAGCGTATCAACTTTTTTGCAAATTAGAGGAAGTTAATTCGAATCGTGCCGTTTCCATTCAGCTTTTCTGGTGCGATACTTCAAAATGTGCATCTAGAAACCTTGATGGAAACACGGCTACTGTCATTTTACCTCACGGACTGTGTCACCAATCTGGGGGTGAAGTTTGAGTCTGATTTTAAATTTGATAAACAGATCAGCAGTGTTGTTCAGAAAAGTTTTTATCAACTTCGACAAATTGCAAAAGTGAAACCAATCTTATCAAGACCTGACTTGGAGAAATTAATCCACGCTTTTATTACATCTCGTCTTGATTACTGTAATGCACTGTATGTAGGCATCAGCCAGACCTCTCTCGCCTGTCTGCAGCTCGTGCAGAATTCTGCTGCTCGCCTCTTAACTCAGACCCGTAGGCGTGAGCATATCACTCCCATCCTGGCGTCCCTTCACTGGCTCCCTGTGCACTACAGAATTCATTTAAAACTTTTGCTGTTTGTTTTTAAATGCCTGAACAACCTTGCCCCACCATATTTGTCTGAGCTGCTTCAGCCCTATTGCCCTCCTCGATCTCTAAGATCAGCTGATCAGTTGCTGCTGACAGTGCCCAAAACTAGGCTGAAGCTCAGAGGTGACAGAGCATTTTCTGCCGTTGCTCCCAGGCTGTGGAACAACTTACCATTGAGTGTCAGACAGGCCTCCTCTCTTCCTGTTTTTAAATCCCTTTTAAAAACACACTTTTATGCCTTGGCCTTTTAACACATGATCTTATTTTTATGGCATTTTAACACACCTGCAGAAAGACTGGTACATGTATTTTTATTTTTTTGTATGTTTTGTATGTTTTTTATCGTTTTAATTTACTTGTCTTTTATGTTATTGTACAGCACTTTGGTTAACCTTATGGTTTTTGAAATGTGCTATACAAATAAAGTTGATTGATTGATTGTGAAACAAACTAATGTGGTGTTTGTCACGACAACTGCAGTGTGTCAGACTTTTGTTTGTCTTCTCTCGAGTAGAGACAGCAGTGGACAGACAGATCTCCTTTCCTCTTTCAAACCTTCTCCATGCAAACGGTGAGAAGAACGGCCAGCCTCTGCTGCAGGACTTCACAGAGGACATCCAGTTCATGGACATCGAAGAAACCTCAGGTAAAAACTACATTCCACCGCGTTAGTTTAAGATTAGTTGTTGTTTTTTTCAGATACTACAGAAATCCATCTCATACAGACTACATTGGTGTCACGAGGAGATTTTGATGATTTTACACAATAATATTTTAAGGCTTTATAACAATATCGTGTTCCCCCTAGGTCACTTAGGGCACTCATCTCTTAGATAAGTTTTGTTGATTGGGTGGGGGCGTGTGTGAGAAACTTATGTGTTGCGTGATACTTTTGTGCCGGCAGTTGTCAACTGTGTGTGTGTGTGTGTGTGTGTGTGGTGGTGGT
>JBBPBX010053178.1:0-23937 GCA_038048925.1 Garcialebias charrua | reverse complement strand
TTAATTAAGGATAAAGAGGTCAGTATTAATACTGACCCCTGTTAAAATCCTTTAGTTACATCTGGGTGGCACTATATGTGTTTAAAGACACAATATATGGTCTCCCTCATGTTTCCTACATCTGGTGGTCGTACGTGGTTCTGAAAGTTTATTGATAAAACTGTGATCTCTCATGAACTTGAAACGTTATGTTGGCATGATTGTTCCAATTTTTGGACTCTGAAGGTGATAATTTTTGGCTGGAGTGTTCAAGACAGGCAGACTCTGCATGTTTTATCATTTGAAGCTGAGAGATTGTTATTGTTCAACTCCTTAACACGCTGTTGGAAGCTATAGGTGAAGTTTTGTCAGCCCGTGGTCTGTGGGGGGGTTCTGGTTCCGTTCGGCCCAGTTCACGCACAGACTCCGGTACAAAGCTTTGTTGACCGCCGAGTCAAACTGCCTGAAGAGCTGTTAACATCTGCGAGATTGCTGTGTGTGGTATTTTACATATTAGAGCAGGTCGAAAAAGCATATTACTGTTAGAACGTTTGTCGGCTGGGTTCTGTCAGACCCGTTTCCTGCTCCATTAAAAGTGGACCGGAACCGACCTTAAGTGGCTCCGAGCGAGTCCGTGTTTGTTCTGCAGCTGCAGTGCTGGGTTACTAAACGTAGCTAAGTCGTGCCTGTTTTAATTGTGATTGCCACGTTTCAGAATTTTGGGAAGTTAATTTAAAGCGTTTGAGTTGTTTAAGAGTCTAGAGTTGCGTGCTAAGCTAACGTTACAGAGACGTGTCGTACACGTTTGTTTATGAGCTGTGATTGGATAAACGAGAGCTGTGAGCTGTCAATCACTCGTGGCGAGCGCTGATTCGCTGTAGTGGGAACGCACGCCGTTGCGACCAACCCACTTTGTCGTCATTTCCGGCACTGCCGTGGTCGAAGGTAAGAAAACTTCATTCACCATGAACGCTTGGGAATGAACTACAAACGCTGTGATTGATTGGTTGACGTCACGTATCTGTTTAGCGAGCTCCGCCTCGCTCAACGGAAGCTGGTGACGCGCTGCGTCGTCCCGCCTGTTTGTGTCGTCATTTCCAGGTGCACTTCGGGCAACAAGCAGTTCACACTCAAACGGAGATTTCACTGAGAGTTTAAAAACTCATTTAAAGCCATCTAAACTGTCTAACAACATAGATTTGTCTCTGACAAGAACGTGGTTCGAGCGTTTATCACTGATACACTAGAAACTAACTCTGAAAAGGTTGTTTTTAGTTTAAATACTGAATAAACAAAATCAGTCTCCTCGTGATATCATTAAGTCTCGAAGCTGCCCCCTGTTGGTTAAAAGACGTTGACAGATGAGTTTTCTCAAAAACATCATAAAAAAGTCAGCATTTTTATGGTGAGTTACCAGCTTTTAATTTTGTTCTGTACACAAACAATAACTCCTGTTTATTTTAAATAAATTATTTAGAATAACAGAGGTACAGACTAACATTTTTGCTTATTTTAAATACAAAAGAATTTAAAATAACAAAGTACAGTTTTCACTCCAGATAACTGAAATTTTTTTTCCTTTCTCTTCCTTTTCTCTGACACATCACCTTCCACAGTTATCCTGTGCACATTTAAACTTTCCTGTTTATTTCAAATAGTGAAAAGTTTAGAGTAACGAATACAGAGCATCTTTTATTTTGATTTTCACTGAAATTCCAGATAAAAGATGGCAGGCGCAGAGGGTGAGACCCCTAACACCACTGATACGGGGCAGCCTGTGCCAACTGAAGGCCACGACCCGACCAAAGCAGATTGGATCGAACATGCCTTATTTTCACTCACAGGGTCCATCACAAACTATCATGAAGAGACACAGTTGATGGAGGAAGCAGATGTGGACAGAGCATTAAAAACTGTAACAGCTGGAACCACAACGGCTGAAAAGAAAGCAGACAGAGATAAACGTTTGGCTAAATTAAGCCTTCTGTTAAAGGCCAAGCTAGACTTTGAAACTGCTGTACGCCGGGCTGTCTCTACATCATGTTTAACAGCACAAATGGAGGTTGCCACTTTACAGCAGGAGGTAAAGAGTTTAACACAGTCGAGTATTGGCAGCGCTGAACAAACGCGTAGTCTCTACGAAGAATGCAAAGTGTTAAAAAGGGATTTTGACCAATCACAAGGTGAGTTGGAAAAATGTGTGGTGGAGAAGGATAAAGCTAGATTCATACTTGACGCGTCGCGCAGCGCGCGAGGGTGTGCCCTCCAAAAGTGACGCAATTTCACAGTCCCCGCCCCTGCGCGTTGGCCCCGCGCAGGGGATTAGCGCGTGCCGTGCACCTCTGAATTTTTGAAACTCCGCAAGCCTAGAGCGCGCGCCGCGCTCAGTGACGTACGGACTGGGCTCAAAACAAGATGGACGCTTTCGAAGCTGCTCTGGCTGAACTCATCCGCATGTATCGCCATTTGTATGATCCCTCTATGAGAGAACACAAAGATGTGCAACTGGCACAGAATTCATGGAAGGAGATTGCAGAAGCGATGCAGAAGGAGGAAGAAAAACATGCGGGATCGCTTCGTGAAGGCCAAAAAGAGGGTGATCAGAAGTGGCGATCCTGGCACCAACAAACCGGTGCCAATCCTCGTTGTGGAGCTGAGTTGGCTGTCGAGTTTTATAAAACACCGAGAAAAGGACACAAATATGGAAAAAGAGGTAAAAATGAAAGAAAAAAAAAGTTAGTACTGCTTTTATTACAGCTAGCTTAGCATGGAATACAGCAGGCCATGCTGTGCAGCCTGCCGTGTTGTTTCCCCTTTGTAGTCGATATAAACAATAAACTGTGAGAATGAATGACCAAAACATGGCTTAATGAAAATATAAATCAAGCTGCTGACCAGTAAATGTGAAATAGTGGAAATAACCATTTTAGATCTGCACACCTCAACTGTAAACAAATTTAGCCTGTGTGTGTGTTGATGCTTCACCTTCTGTTTATTAAGCTAACAATTACACAAACATTTGTTTTTATTTAACACATATGTGCATTGTATCCGTTACCGTTTCATTTTGTACTGATGGATGTCAATGTCTGTTTTTTAGCCTGAAGAAACACCACAGAGCCAAGCACAGGACGATACATGGTGCCTCGACCAGACTGTCACCCCATTCGACCAGACCGTCACCCCCATCGACCAGACCTTCACCCCCATGGACCAGACCTTCACCCCTATCGACCAGACCCTCACCCCCATGGACCAGACCGTCACCACCATCGACCATGAGTACATCACACCCATCGTCTCTCACAACCTCACGCCTACTGGCCATGAAACTGGCAGTACTTCAAATGCAGGGTGTTTTCCTCTGCGCAGGTCCTCCACGCCAATTCCTCCCTGTCCAACGGTGCCCATACCCGTACCACCTCGACACTTGCCAGGGTCAAGCAGCAGTAGCAGAAGCGACAGCCCTAGCATCAGCTCACTCAGTTGGTGTTGGTGAAAACTTTTTATACTTTTATACTACTATGAAAAAGTACTATGCAAAAACTCAGGACAGTATTACACTTTATTTCATTTTATGTTTATTAAATGTTGGTGAAAACTTTTTATACTTTTATACTACTATGAAAAAGTACTATGCAAAAACTCAGGACAGTATTACACTTTATTTCATTTTATGTTTATTAAATGTTGGTGAAAACTTTTTTTACTTTTATACTACTATGAAAAAGTACTATGCAAAAACTCAGGACAGTATTACACTTTATTTCATTTTATGTTTATGGATATTAAATGTTGGTGTTGGTGAAAACTTTTATACTTTTATACTACTATGAAAAAGTACTATGCAAAAACTCAGGACAGTATTACACTTTATTTCATTTTATGTTTATTAAATGTTTTAGTGTTTAAATAGTTATTGTTGCACTGAGGGACAGAGAGAAATGCAATTTCAATCCTGTGTATGTCCTGTACATATTACTGTTTTGAGAATAAAGCTGACTTTGACTTGACTTTGATTCAAATGATACATTTGTAATGCATAATTACACATTTATCAATTATTTTTAGACAGCATGCAATTTTTGCACACATTAAAATCAAAACACTATTTCTACAGGTTTCTCCACATTCCACTTCACATTCCTGGTGAAATAAAGGCTACTACACATTGAGATTTTTCGTGTCAGGTAGCAATGCTTCATTTTAATGCAATATGGGACTTATATTTACAATGCCATTTCAGGTTTCCAAATAATTCTAACATCTAATGTTCTTACAGTTATAAAAAAGTCTTTCATACCAAATTTTATGTAATACAACTGTTAGTGGCTTTGTAAATACAATATGCAAACAAAACAGACGGAAAGCTGAAGTGGATATTTCAATGTAGTTTCATTTTATTTAAAATCATTTAACATTCAAATACATATAGCAATATACAATATAGCTTGGCACACCTCAGAGACTATCAGGGAAACCGTAGTTGCACCAAGTTTGTAGCTGGCTGCTACACTTTTCTGGCTGCTACACTTTTCTGGCTGCTACCTGAAGCCAGGATTCTTAAAGTCACTGCCAAACGCTCGGGTAATGTCACAGGGCTGCTGTGGGTCCTTCCATGTCGTATGAAAGGCGAAATACGATGTAGCAGGTCATCAAATCGGCGTGCAGACATGCGGAAGTAACTGAAGTGCATTTCTTCGTCAATTCTCCGCATCGGCATCACCAGCATGTTATATTCCCCACCAGTACGTCTCTGAGAGTGTAATGGCCGAACATACCATCTCCTTCTGCGTCTTCTTCGTCTCATTAAAATTGCAAGACACAATAACTGTTGTTCTATTATAATTTGCTCCTCTAATAAAGACAGTTCAAGAATGAAGCGAGCGGGAAGCCATTTTGTTTGTGTTGTGACGTCAAACAGTTCTTCTTCTACGGTAGATTTCTTCTTCTACACCCTTTCTTGTAACATATGCACATGTTGTAGAGGCTACTTCCACCTGCTGGCCCGTAAAAGAACAGCACTTTGCCATGCTCCGCCGTGCGTCAACCATAAACACAGGGGCGAAACTATGAACGCATTTCGCCGTGCGGCACAGTGCACGCGCGGCGCGCGCGCTCCAGCCTGCGGACCAAAGCGAAAGTCTAACTCAGCCTTAAGAGTGTGATCCCCCTATAGTTGGAACACACTCTACGGTCCCCCTTTTTGAATAGGGGAACCACCACCCCAGTCTGCCAATCCAAGGGAACTGCCCCCGATGTCCACGCGATATTGCAGAGTCGCGTAAGCCAACACAACCCTACAACATCCAGAGCCCTAAGGAACTCCGGGCGAATCTCATCCACCCCCGGAGCCTTGCCACCGCGGAGCTTTTTAACCACCTCGGCGACCTCAGCACCAGAGATCGGAGAACCCGACCCAAAGTCCCCAGGCTCTGCTTCCTCAGTGGAAGACGTGCCAGTAGGATTGAGGAGGTCTTCGAAGTATTCCGCCCACCGACTCACAACATCCCGAGTTGAGGTCAGTAGCACGCCACCTCCACCATAAATGGTGTTGGTCTCGTACCTCTTTCCCCCCCTGAGACGCCGGATGGTGGACCAGAATCGCCTCGAAGCCGTACGGAAGTCATTCTCCATGGCCTCTCCGAACTCCTCCCACGCCCGAGTTTTTGCCTCAGCAACCACCCGAGCCGCATGCCGCTTGGACTGCCGGTACCTATCAGCTGCTTCCGGGGTCCCACAAGCCAAAAAGGCCCAATAGGACTCCTTCTTCAGCCTGACAGCATCCCTCACTGCCGGTGTCCACCACCGGGTTCGAGGGTTGCCACCACGACAGGCACCAACAACCTTGCGGCCACAGCTCCGATAAGCTGCCTCGACAATAGAGGCGCGGAACACGGCCCACTCGGACTCCATGTCCCCCGCCTCCCTTGGAACGTGTTCAAAGCTCTCCCGGAGGTGGGAGTTAAAGCTCCGTCTTACGGGAGACTCTGCCAGACGTTCCCAGCAGACCCTCACAATACGTTTGGGTCTGCCAGGTCTGACCGGCATCCTCCCCCACCATCGGAGCCAACTCACCACCAGGTAGTGGTCAGTTGACAGCTCCGCCCCTCTCTTCACCCGAGTGTCCAAGACATGCGGCCGCAGATCAGATGAGACGACAACAAAGTCGATCATCGAACTGCGACCTAGGGTGTCCTGGTGCCAAGAGCACATATGGACACCCTTATGCTTAAACATGGTGTTCGTTATGGACAATCCATGACGAGCACAGAAGTCCAATAACAGAACACCACTCTGGTTCAGATCAGGGGGGCCGTTCCTCCCAACCACACCCCTCCAGGTCTCACTGTCATTGCCCACGTGAGCGTTGAAGTCCCCCAGTAGAACAAGGGAGTCCCCAGGAGGCGCACTCTCCAATACCCCCTCCAAGGACTCCAAAAAGGGTGGGTAGTCTGAGCTGCCGTTTGGTGCATAGGCACAAACAACAGTCAGAGCCCGTCCCCCCACACGTAGGCGAAGGGAGGCTACCCTCTCGTTCACCGGGGTGAACCCCAACGTACAGGCACCAAGATGGGGGGCAACCAGTATGCCCACTCCTGCTCGGCGCCTCTCACCAGGGGCAACTCCAGAGTGGAAGAGTGTCCAACCCCTCTCAAGGAAACTGGTTCCAGAGCCAGAGCCATGCGTTGAGGTGAGTCCGACTATTTCTAGTCGGAACCTCTCAACCTCACACACTAGCTCAGGCTCCTTCCCCACCAGAGAGGTGACATTCCATGTCCCAATGGCCAGCTTCTGTAGCCGAGGATCAGACCGCCAGGGTCCCCGCCCTCGGCCACCACCCATCTCACATTGCACCCGACCCCTTTGGCCCCTCCCACAGGTGGTGAGCCCATGGGAAGTCACATTGTAAAATATGTTTAGGAAATTATTGTTCAATGACACCACTTAAGAAAAAAAATGTTTATTATGAAAACTAAGAAGTGAAAAAAGCACAAAAATAAATACTGCATCCACCTAAATGATTTTTTTCCTGTTGTCTCATGGGCTTCCTCCAGAAGACACAAGTTGATAAATTCTGGTGTTGACTTCTTCGTCTTAACTGTAAAAAAAAGAAAAACATGGTTACTGGTAATTCAGTCTAGAAACTGTTTTATATGTAGATATATTTTATAAGATATATGTAAGATATATACAGCAAACCCCCTACTTACGACTCCATCGACCTACGAACAACGGGACCTACGAACGTATCATATTTAATAAAAATATGAAATTACTGTATTAAAAATATATATATATATATATTTTTTTTTTTGTGTTTAAATGTTCTTAATTTCATGTGTACATCACTTTGTTGCAGCTGTGGTTGTTTTAAAGGCTTTATAAATAATAATTATGATAAAAAAGATCATTTCTGATCATTTTTGAGCAATCTTGGGCAGCATTCATTCAAGCAGGAAGTAGGTCTTCAGTTTACACGGTCACAAATTAATGTAGAACACCGGACGCCATTTTAGGTTCAGTCACTGGGGTCTCCGGTCACAAGGGCCGGATCTATAATACGGGCACACCGGGCGGGTGCCCAGGGGCCCGACAGCTCAAGGGGGCCCTCTGCTGGCCAGGAGTGAGCAGTTCAGCCTGGCAGAAATTTTTTATTTTTTATTTTATTTTTTTATTGTCGCTAGACGTAGATAAAACAAGGCTTTGTCCTCAATTTTCCTTATTATCCAACCCAAATAAAATAAAAAGTTGTTTTTCAAAAACAACTCATAAGTGTCTTTTAGTTTGTTGACATGACGTGTATGATTGGGAGCAGACGGCAATGCACACACTCAGTCCGGTTGGTGGCGGTAATGTGCTTAAAATAAGTTCGCCAACCGCCAATAAACAATAGAAGAAGAAGAAGCTCTGTGACCAATGAGCTGACAGCCCTTTTACACACGTGATTGAAACTACAGAATCCGGCTCATCTCATTGGTCCAGTCTTGGCAGTTCACGGAAGACACGGCAGCTACGAGGCCGCCAGACGAAGCATTGTTTCCGAGATAAATCCGTCCGAAGGTCCCCCGGCGCGCGCCGGAGCTCAACTGAGAACCAGGCCGAGGCCGGCCATGCTGCTTGGAAGCCCCACCAAGAGGCTCCCTGCCTGGGTACACGATCCAGAACGGCCCCCGGCGCGCGCCGGAGCTCAACTGAGAACCAGGCCGGCCATGCTGCTTGGAAGCCCCACCAAGAGGCTCCCTGCCTGGGTACACGATCCAGAACGGCCCCCGGCGCGCGCCGGAGCTCCGGCGCTCTGGACCACCAGAACCATGCACCAGGGCAGAAACTTCGTGCTGGACATGGGCACAGGAGAAAGCAGGTAAAGATAATGGATGGACGGACGGATAATAAATGTAACAAAACCAGGAGAACCCTTGAAGAAGAAGTGGAGAAGATCACTGAAAGTCTTCACCTGGTTGGCAGGTAAAAATTCAATAATTTCCAGTGTAGTTGTGAACCATGTTTAATTATTGATAGTTATAAACAAAAGTGTACAACTGACACGTACAAATAAGTACATAATTGTGAATTTAAGAGATTGCTAAAAGTGATTTTTTTTTGAAGGAATATGAAAAATAACATAAGAATTTATTTGAGTTGTTTAAGATGATGTAATCTTACATTTGGTGATGCAATTAATTTTGTTCTTTGATAAATCATTGTTGTGAGTTTATTTGGGTAAAAAAGGGGCAGAGATTATAAGATTATTCTTCATCTGCTGCCTTTCATTTTATTTTGAATGTATGTTTTTTATTTTTTATTGAGTTGTTGACTTTGTTTTAGTGAAATGAATGAATTTTAATAAATAAAATAAAAATAAATACATTTACTTTACACTATGCAAACATACAACCTTGTCCATCTTTAAAAAAATCACAGTTCATATAGGTAATTAATAAATACATTTCAAAATGTAGTTTACATACTACAATGCTAAATTTATAAATATAAACAATACACGTTTTTCCATTTATTTATCACTACATAACCTAGGCTATGTGTCACTAATGAATTTTTTAACACCTTTTGGCAGGCTAAACATGTATGGATGAGCTGTATGAGGAATGTGTGACTGCAAACAGCCTGAGGTGAGGTGGTCTCACCTCAGGAGAAAGAAAGGTGGCAGTCCCAGGGAACAGCAGAGAAGTGGATGCAGCTGACCTCCCCAACAGAACACCTGAACTCACACCTGGCCTCAAATGCTCCCCATCATTCATGGTTGAGTTCCATGTGATCCAGGTTTGAACTTGAGAAAAACATCATACAGACTGTCTACCTACACTTCAATCAAAGTAAGGGAATTCTTTTTCTTTTTCTGCTGCTTCGAGCTTTCTTAGAGCTCATGGACTTGTTTTTCATGCACGTGGGCATGGACTGCACACCAAGGCACTGGTGTCACTATGGTTGCAACATGTTTCTGATGGATGTGATTTGCTACTGGTTTGCTGCTGATTGATGTCAATGCAGTAGCTGCTGCTCTTTCAGAAGTGTTCATGTTTGACATCATTTGCTGATGAAGGATGGATGGATGGATGGATGGGATTTGCTGCTGAATGATGTCAATACAGTAGTATTATATATACAATACAGTCAATACAGTAGTATATAGTAGTAGTCAATACAATATATATATATATATATATATATAGTAAAATGGGTGTTAGGTTACGGGGGGGGGCCCTGTGAGCTTCGGTGCCCAGGGGCCCCTGGGGTTGTTAATCCGGCCCTGCNACCCAAACACAGCGATTTCAGTGGCACCAGCAGCAACCTGAAAACAGGCAAGAAAAACACATTTTTGATTGGATATGAGCCCAAACTGGAAAAAATACTGCAGAAAAAAATAATAATTTATGCTTACAAGAATGAACCATAGTGATAAATCATGTAAGCAGTTTTATTTATTACACCATAATAATAAGATATGTAGGATAAGGGAAGTGACGTTTTTGGTTGTAATTATTGATGATAAGTTGTCATGGAAACAACACATAAATTCTGTAAAAACTAAAATATCAAGATCTATTTCAGTGTTGTATAGAGTTAAAGATCTATTAAATGACAAAGCAATGTATTTGTTGTACAATGCAATAATAATACCGCATTTAATTTATTGTGTTGAGGTTTGGGGTACAGCGTGCAAAATTGTAACTATATTTTTATTTTACAGAAAAGAGCTATAAGGATTATCACTAGAAAACATTATTACCATCCATCAAATGTTTTGTTTTGCAAATTAAAATTACTGAAATTGTACGATTTGGTTGACTATAATATTCTTTTAACATTGTACAAAGCTCAGAACTTCACATTACCCTCAAATATCCAAACGTTTTTTGTAAAAAGAAAAAGTACTTACAATCTTAAGGGTACAGATATTTTTGTTATGCCACAAAATAGAACTAGTTTAAAGAGTGGTCTACTATAATTTATGGAATAGGTCTATGGAATGGTATAGAAAACGATATCAAAGTTGCAAAAACAATGACTTTGTTTAAAAAAAATGAATAAAATTAGGTTTCTGGAAAAATATATATAAATTGGTTTGTTTCAAAATTTATGAATGGTAAAGTATGATGAGTTATTTATTGTGTAATTTTTTTGGGGATTATTGTTGTTTTTATTGATTGTTTGAATTAATTTTGTTCAAAAAAGGGGCAGACATAATAAGATTTTATCTTCTTCTGCTTCCTCTCATTTCATGTAATGTTTGATTTTTTTTTATTTACGTGGAATTGTAAATAGTTTTTTGTGCTCTTTTAAATTTGAAATTTGAAATGAATAAAGAATTTAAATAAATAAATAAACAATACATTCTTACGGCATCCTGAAAACCTTGCATGTTAGGCGTCAAAACAGGGTATCGAACATGAGGTGCTTTCTGGATTCCTTGGAAGACATCAGTGTGGTCGGCCATCTAAACATAAAACTTGTGATGTAATAAAAAAATAAAAAAAGAAGAAACCAACAACAACAAGCAACTTTCTTTTAGAAACAAACAAAGTGAAATTCATGGCAGGGAATGAAAAGACGACTGCACACAGAAGACACATCGAAGAAGCACACTAAAGATTTACCTCGCTACATGTGAGTGAAACAGATCAGGTTGTGAATAAATCCCTCAGCACTCTGTTGCTGTGCACAGAGAAGAGTTATTACCTGCGGTACCCACTTTGAAGAGACAAAGCTGGTGGCCTCGATCACAGACAGGCCTGTTGCAGAGAGCCTGTCTATCAGCTCGATTTTCACCCTTGTTGGAACAATTTCCTGGGGAACAATGAAACTGAAGCAGATTGCTCTGGATTTGATTTGACAGCTGGATCACTTTTTCTTACTCTTCTTGATGAATGCCACTCATACTGCTGTTACAAATCTGACATGCATAATCTTGTACTTGAAAGTTTTGAAACTATTCCAAACATGTGCCGATAGAATTCCCCCCCCCCCCTTTTACTTCGGCAACGCAACAAGGCAATGATAAAACTCAGCCAGAAGCTGTGCCATCTTTTCTGTTCTCTTTCAAAGAAAATAAAAAGCAGATGTTTCCAGCAAGAAACATGTTCATGACTGTTTTATATATGTAAGATAATACGGGACTTTCCTGGACTTTTTGCATAATAATAAACAGAGGTGTCTATGTAGCAAAGATTTGTGAGTGAAATGACAGTACCTTTTCATTTTGGAGTCCATCTCTTGGCCCGACTTCAACGATTTTCACAAGCTTTGGATACTCCCGTTCTGTAAGGCTCTGAAGAAACAGAGAACAAGTAGAAAATGTAAGCTTAACAGAATAATAAACCCCCCAAAAAGCAGCCACCATCTTTGGGTGGGATTCCCCGGAAAGATTTTAAAACTCAAACCACAAGAAATCTGAAAGAAAAAATCTCTTGCTGTTAGTTCACAAAGTATAGGCCAAGAAAGAAATTCAGTTGGTACTACATTAAAATGTAGCTCAATATTTGTAAAACTGACTTTAAAGACATTTTTTGTGTTTGCTAGACACAACAAACTGTGGCGGCAAGCTTGAACTGAGCCGATTACAAAAGTTAATCAAGTTGGTAATTATCTAGCCTGGCCCTCGCCTTCCTGCACAGCTCCGCTCAATTCTCATTTCCCTTCACTTCACAGTCTGGGACTTCCCCCATCCACAAGGATTTCTCCGGTAGATTTTTGTTCGGACCAATCAGAGAACAGAAGGCGGAGTTTTGAACGACGTCGACTGACGTCGTCATTCAAAATGGCTGCCGCCACGAAGGAATTTTCAATAAAACAAGGTAAAAAACTATTATTTCTCTGCTGAGAAAAATATATTTCTTAGCTGACGTTATATCAGAAGTGTTCCTGAGCAATCAGAGAGCAGAAGGCGGAGTTTTGAACGATGTCGACTGACGTCGTCATTCAAAATGGCTGCCGCCACGAAGGAATTTTCATCAAAACAAGGTAAAAAACTATTATTTCTCTGCTGATAAAAAATATATTTCTTAGCTGACGTTATATCAGAAGTGTTCCTGAGCTTAACAGTTCCTAAATCAATTCACGAAATGGTCAAATCTGCTGGATTTAAATAGTTTCGGTTTGACATTTTCCAAACAGCCTCGGGTGCGCTACGAAAATAAATGATAAAAAATCGAATTTTATCTCAAATGTTTTATCTAGGCCAACAGTCAGTAAATTAGAGCCATATAATTACACACTGGTGGCAGAAAAAATATCCACCGAGTGGTTTCTGAGCAATTTATCTGATAGCCTGGACCTCGCCAGGCTAAACTAACAAAACTCCGCCTTCCGTTCTCTGATTGGTCCGGTCAAAAATCTCCAGGAGAAATCGTTTTCAATGGGAGGAATGCCAGACCCTAGTCTGAAGCGAAGTGAAGGACAGGGTGTGGTTTTAACCAGGCTAGTAATTATCTGGCAGGTTCAATAAAATGCAGCTCTGGTCAACCGGTAGGGACTTGGAACTGGAAAGTCTCTAGTTTGATGCCACCAATTCCCATAGGTTGTGGTGTCCTTGAGCAAGACATCTATTCCCTAGGTTGGTGCATCTCAGGTGCTTGAATAGCTGCTGGTGTGCCTCAAGTGTGAGGAGTTAAATGCAGAGCACGAATATCTTCATTACACTGATGACTATATATCTCTGCACTGTGGTTCATGAGTTATTTTGCTAACATAGAGAGATGATTCCATCAGTTATTGCAAGGTTTTGAACAAAGATCTCGTGCAATAGAGTAGTGCAACTGTACAAAGTAGTACTACTCTCAACTGTCGCTATACTTTTAGCTCAGTGTTTCAGAAATTGACTCATTTATTAGCTGTGGGGTCCATCTTGAATCAGTTGTAGATAAATGTGTATTTAATACATAATATCTGAGAGTTTTCTCTGAATCCAATGGTTTATAACAGCGATTACATTATAGCTGGCCGTTTAGCAGCTGAATGAACAAATATATAAATGAATACATTTACAACGGACATAAATATGTGATTCAGTAAACACAGATTGAGTTCAAATTAATTCATATAAAAGCGTACTCTTAGCTGCTTTTAGACCTCGTCTGTCAAGGTGGTGAGGTGTGGCGGAGCGTGTGCAGCAGATTGGAAACAAGGAAAGGGATGCCCACCTTCTCCTCCTGCAGCCAGCGTCGCAGCCAGGGGTAGTCCTGGATGGTTTGCTCATAGCTCAGACAGTGCTTCACTGTGGCGGGAATGTTCCCCATCAGAACGGCTCCTCCGAGGAGAAACCGTACAGGTTGTTGGAACTAACAGAGGTAATCTGGGTCTCTCATCTGCGTGCTAATTCCGGTCTGTAGGCTGGGCTTCCCTGCTGCATGAAAAGATTAAATTAAGAGGAAGGCTGTCGACAACCGGCAATGACTCAGCAGTTGCCATGGCGACCACATCCCTGGCAGGAAGGTGGAGCTGACAGTGGAGTACAGTAATTGGGTTAGGGGTGGGGAGACGCAGGGAGAGGAAATCGTTAAGCAAAGCAGTAAGACCAGCTGGTTTTACAGTAAAATAAAATAATATTAATATAATTATGATACAAGATTGTTTTTATTTAAATTTAAAAAATAAACATGAACATGGAAAAACAACAAAGGAAATCAGCTACATCTTTAATTTGTGCATAAACTAGAGAGCTGAGTGTTCTAAGTAATTTAACCAGTTTTGTGATCTTGTTGAGTCAGCAACATTGACATTTTGTCTTTATTCTGTTGAGAGCTGAAGGCTTGAGAGAAGGGCGGCTTGATCGAACCCGCCACCATCTTGTACGGGGACAAGATGGTGTAGTGGTAATGGCAGTCGTCCCCCAATCAGAAGGTTGGAGGTTCGAATTCCGAGTTCCCACACCATGTGTTGTTGTGTCCCTGGGCAAGACACTTAACCCCGAGTTGCTCCAGGTAGGACTGGCTGTCGCCTTGCATGGCAGACTACCGCTACCGGTGTATGAATGTGTGAACGGGTGGATGGCTGGTGCTGTGAAGTGCTTTGGGTTCCTCTGGAAGGCGCTATTTAAGTAAGCTCCATTTGCCTCATCGTGCACAAATGACAAACAGACTTTTGGCCAGTTTGGTCTTTTGCAAATGCAATGCAGAATAGTTAACTGGAATATCTTAAATTGCAGATTCCTGTTAATTGTTCAGTTCACGTATTTGTTTTGTTTGTCTCGTGTCACTCACAAATGGACACATACAAACCCATGTTCACTCAGTGACTAGATGAGAGAGGAGAAAAATGCTGTTATAGTTCTTTGTATCGTACTGTGGAAATGTCACTTTTTGTCTGAACATGGAGTTCTACTTTTGTCTTTTTCACTGAATGTTCTGGAAAATTATAGTTTAAAGGATGACTATTCTTGCAGCTAAGTTTAACTGAACTGTGCAATATAGAGGTGGCAATTTAAAAACATATATACTCTGTGTGTTCAGCTGCACGTGTTTTATCAAGATTTGAAATAAATACAGGTTTGAAAAAAGAACACATGGTCTATTATTTACATTTAACATACAATTGCAACGTTGTTTAAAAAAAGACTTGAAAGGACTTGAAATTCCAAGTTTCAAACTTGAGACTTGACTGTTGCCTGTCTTGATTTGAGACTTGACTCGGGACTTGAAGATAAAGACTTGAGACTTACTTGAGACTTGCAAAACACTGACAAAACACTGACGTATACTTTATATGTATGAATGTTTCTGTACAATGAGGCAACTTCTGTTGTGAGTTGGCATTACATGTACATAAACACACTGAATTGAATTGAATTTACCTGCTTCTTCCTGTTTTGGTTGTGGGGATCACTGGTGCCCATATCCAGCAGTCACTGTGTAAGAGTACACCCTGGACAGGTCTCCAGGCCATCACAGGGACACATAGACAAACACGACAAACAATCATTCACTTGCTCACTCACACCCATCAGCTTAACATGCATGTTTTTGGTCTGTGGGAGGAAACCAGAGAAAATGCACGGAGAGAGCATGCAAACTCCACTCAGAAAGGCCCGCCCAGCCAAGATTTGATCCAGTCACCTTCTTGCTGAGAGGCGGAAGCTCTATCAACTACATCACCATGAAATGCCTCAAATAACCAACCTTGAAAAATCATGTTTTTCCAAGACACTTCAAGGCTGACATTCAAAAGATGCCAGGTTGATGATTTTAACACTTCTTCCTCTAAATGCCCCTAAATCACTTGTACATGTAGGCAGGAGAAGGAAAATATTATGGTTGTCTTCATGTTTCCATAAAAATAAAAATAAAAAATTTTGAGTGCCATTGCATTATTTATTTATGACGTATTACTGTAATTACGGTCCAAGTTGCTGCATCCATACACACCCTCTCGATCCCTCAGGTCATGTGATCAGCTGCTCCTGATTGTCCCAAAGATAAAACGCAAGCTCAGAGGAGACCGTGCTTTTGCTGTGGCAGCTCCTAAACTGTGGAACGACCTTCCCTTGAACATCAGACAGGCTTCTTCCCTGTCTGTTTTTAAATCTCGTCTAAAAACCCATCTTTTCTCCCTGGCCTATGACACCATCTGAGATGTTGACTTTTAATCATTTTAATTACTTGTATTATCTAATTATATGATTGCTCAACTTTTATTATGTGACTTTTAATCATTTTAATCATTTTTATTACCGGACTGTATGCTTGCTTTGTTGTGTGTACAGCACTTTGGTCCTGTGGGTGTTTAAACTAAAGTGCTCTATAAATAAAGCTGGTATGGTATGGTATTATTTATATTTCATTTAGAAATAATTACATATACAGGTAGTCCTCGGATTACGACGGTCTCGGGTTACGACGTTTCGTGGTTACAACGCATCTCCCATTTACTATGAAAGGCCTTATTTCGAGTTACGCAGTTTTACGTCATAAATATTGTGGCGCAGCGGCAGAATAATACAATATTGTACTGTACGTGATTCAGCGGTGGAAAATATTGTACTGTACTGTGAACGCAGTTTTATGTCGTAAACAGAATACAGAATACGGCGGATGGACCGAGGAGGACGGTGTCACTAGCATCCCAGGCCATTAACTCTTTTTTCCCTTCCTTATGGCTCCCAAATAGGGATGTGCCGATCAGGTTTTTTAAAACCGATACCGATACCGATCACCTATGTGTGACGATCACCGATACCGATCACAATTACCGATTGCCTATATGTGAGCCGATCACATAAACCGATCACCGATCACCGATCAAATGGCTTACCTGTAATTTATGAGTGCTGCTTCTGGCTACAAGATCTGAAAACTTTTCAGATCTTGTAGCCAGAAGCAGCACTCATGTTATTTTCAGAACCATAAAATCACCATAATTCAGACAAAAACATATTTTTACTAATTTATTTCAGAGAACAAAGTAAATAAAAGTAATTATCAACTGCATTATCAAAGAAAAATGTTTACCTTACTAACTTTCAATAAAAAAAAAGGTTTTTTATTGTTTAAAAAAAAAACACATCTATTACTTCATATAAAAAACTAAAATACCCCATTTGCTACTTAAAGCTGCACTGTTGGCTGTTTTTACAAATGGCTTTATAAATACGTAAAGTATCATTATTATTATTTTTAAATAATTTCGTGCTTTTTTGAACAACTTCCTGCGGGAACCAGGTGGCGGTAATGCGCTTAATATGAGTTCGCCAACCGCCATTCAACTCTATAGAAGAAGAAGAAGAACCAGGAAATACCGCCTCCGCCATTTTACATTCAGTTCCACACTCGGCAGTCGGCTTTTGGAGGACTGTTTCTCCCATAAGAGGATGCCTCATACGGATAAATTAACTGGAAACACTCCTCTGAACTCTGTGAATGTCTCAGGACTGGAGCAGCAGCTGCGATCACACCGCCGAGCGTTCCTACAGCGCCGCGCGAGACCAGCAGCTCATGGTATGAGCTAAGGCTAACATGCTAAACCGGACCTGCAGCAGACAGCCGGCTTTGTGCGATCAGAGGTTCCTGGAGCTCGCCTCGATGTCGGACTGGAAGCAGAAGATATCGGGGGACACCCAGCTAACTTGGAATAACAAAGCCGACAGCCTTTTTGAAGCCGCAGCTAAACTGGACTGCCCGTAACTGCGCAGCGGACTCGGTGGGGCTGGCTACTCGGTGGGGCTACATGCTAACAGGTGTTGCTTATGGCGGCGCTGGCAGACGGCTTTTGGTAAGTTATTAAAACGTATTAAAACATTTTAATGACGAATTAGGTTTGTTGTGTTGAAGGACTTCGTTGAAATTCTTCCACGAGGTACTTTTTCGTCGCACGTTTTGCAGTTAGCAAACTTCGTATCACAGGCTCTGTGATCGGTAATTGAAGGCAAAAGCCGATCACATCCGCTTTAATGATTATCGGTGACGATTGATCGGTTTCCGATCGATCGGCACATCCCTACTCCCAAACGTATGTGTTTTTTGATAATTATGTAGGGTACTGTGGATTAGGATAGGCTAAGAGCTTGGTAATACAGTACTGTACATATATATGGTGCAGTATGTTCGTATGTTCCGACTTACGTCGAAAATCGGTTTACAACGACGCCTAGGAACGGATATACATCGTAAGTCGAGGACTACCTGTATCTAAAATATAAAATAAAGTACAGAAGAAGAAAAAAAAAACAGAGCAGGCAGAGTAAGTTTCAGCAAGATCAGTGAAGCATGGAGTTGACAAGCTGTTCTTTTCTTGATGCTCAGCTGTTTGTTTTCTAATGGAGGTAAAAGGCTAAAACAGCCCACAGGCATGGAGCACTGCTGTGCACCTGCTGGTGTAGATGTCAGGGCAAAGACAGAGCCTTCAGCTATACAATCTAATATCTTGTGGTGTCAGCCTCAAGTTTGTCATTTTTGCTGAGCAAAAATAAATTGTTTTAACCCGGAGTTAGGTTTTTCAAGGAGATGAAGGATTAAGGGCACAAATAGGTAAGCACTCTTTATTTACAGGTGCTAGATTAGTGGATCATAAATCTGTGGAGGATGAAATAAGATGAGTCTCTGATAATCATTAAACTAAACTAAGTAATATCGGACAGTAAGGCAGGATTTTACAGTGGATGTGTCTCTTGGGCGGTGATGGAGAGGCGGAGAGGATTCCAGGACCATGTGAGAGAACTATGGTGAAAGTCCGCCGTGTCCAGGCAGAGTGGACTGTTGGAGAGTGACAGGTAGGACCAGAAAATTCAGGAACACAGGCAGGACCTCAAAAGTAAATGAAACATAAAAAAAGTCACACAAACAATTTTTGTTTGAAGAATCTCAAACATCACTAGAAATGTTCAAAGGCTGTGATTATTCACCCAAGTGAACCGAACACTCCAGAGATGGCTTCTGAAGAGAAGGTGTAGAGGTGAACTCGACAGCTCATCTGCTGCAGCTGTATAAGATTTGCTCCATCTGTCACTCAGGAGCTGTATGGATAGTGACAAAAAAAGAAACGGAAACCACTGGGATCCTCGTGGTTTGGGTTCTGGAGGCGAAATAAGAATAAACTACCTTATAGTGCCTGCAGCCATCCTTTGATGGGTGATGCTCTGACACGGATCACCTCTCGTTATTCTGCTGTCTTTACTCCTCTCACACTTTAAAAATTATGACAATAACTTTGAATTGGTGTTATTTTCTTTCATTATGTTCTTTTATGCTTGCGACTCCTTTCTATTCTTTTTGTCTGGTCCTTCAAGGTAAATGGCCACACATTTCAGACTCTTCTATCTATTTTTCCCTACTATTTATTTTCCTGATATGTTCAAGCTAATACACAGGTTTTCTTGGCTAGACAACTTTTTGCAAACTGACAGTACTGTTGAATTTAAGTGTACTCTCTTTGAAACATGCTTGCATGAATTTTGCTGTCACTTGATGCAAATTCAATAAAATTGAATTGTTTTAAGGGGTCGGGTGCATTGTGGAATGGGTGGTGGCCGAGGGCGGGGACCCTGGCGGTCTGATCCTCGGCTACAGAAGCTGGCCATTGGGACATGGAATGTCACCTCTCTGGTGGGGAAGGAGCCTGAGCTAGTGTGTGAGGTTGAGAGGTTCCGGCTAGAAATAGTCGGACTCACCTCAACGCATGGCTCTGGCTCTGGAACCAGTTTCCTTGAGAGGGGTTGGACACTCTTCCACTCTGGAGTTGCCCCTGGTGAGAGGCGCCGAGCAGGAGTGGGCATACTTGTTGCCCCCCATCTTGGTGCCTGTACGTTGGGGTTCACCCCGGTGAACGAGAGGGTAGCCTCCCTTCGCCTACGTGTGGGGGGACGGGCTCTGACTGTTGTTTGTGCCTATGCACCAAACGGCAGCTCAGACTACCCACCCTTTTTGGAGTCCTTGGAGGGGGTATTGGAGGGTGCGCCTCCTGGGGACTCCCTTGTTCTGCTGGGGGACTTCAACGCTCACGTGGGCAATGACAGTGAGACCTGGAGGGGTGTGGTTGGGAGGAACGGCCCCCCTGATCTGAACCCGAGTGGTGTTCTGTTGTTGGACTTCTGTGCTCGTCATGGATTGTCCATAACGAACACCATGTTCAGGCATAAGGGTGTCCATATGTGCTCTTGGCACCAGGACACCCTAGGTCGTAGTTCAATGATCGACTTTGTTGTCGTCTCATCTGATCTGCGGCCGCATGTCCTGGACACTCGGGTGAAGAGAGGGGCGGAGCTGTCAACTGACCACTACCTGGTGGTGAGTTGGCTCCGATGGTGGGGGAGGATGCCGGTCAGACCTGGCAGACCCAAACGTATTGTGAGGGTCTGCTGGGAACGTCTGGCAGAGTCTCCCGTAAGACGGAGCTTTAACTCCCACCTCCGGGAGAGCTTTGAACACGTTCCGAGGGAGGCGGGGGACATTGAGCCCGAGTGGGCCATGTTTCGCGCCTCTATTGTCGAGGCAGCTTATCGGAGTTGTGGCCGCAAGGTTGTTGGTGCCTGTCGTGGTGGCAACCCTCGAACCCGGTGGTGGACACCGGCGGTGAGGGATGCTGTCAAGCTGAAGAAGGAGTCCTATTGGGCCTTTTTGGCCTGTGGGACCCCGGAAGCAGCAGATAGGTACCGGCAGTCCAAGCGGCATGCGGCTCGGGTGGTTGCTGAGGCAAAAACTCGGGCGTGGGAGGAGTTCGGAGAGGCCATGGAGAATGACTTCCGTACGGCTTCGAGGCGATTCTGGTCCACCATCCGGCGTCTCAGGGGGGGAAAGCGGTACGCGACCAACACCATTTATGGTGGGGATGGCGTGCTGTTGACCTCAACTCGGGATGTTGTGAGTCGGTGGGCGGAATACTTCGAAGACCTCCTCAATCCTACTGGCACGTCTTCCACTGAGGAAGCGGAGCCTGGGGACTTTGGGTCGGGCTCTCCAATCTCTGGTGCTGAGGTCGCCGAGGTGGTTAAAAAGCTCCGCGGTGGCAAGGCTCCGGGGGTGGATGAGATTCGTCCTGAGTTCCTTAGGGCTCTGGATGTTGTGGGGTTGTGTTGGCTTACGCGACTCTGCAATATCGCGTGGACATCGGGGGCAGTTCCCTTGGATTGGCAGACTGGGGTGGTGGTTCCCCTATTCAAAAAGGGGGACCGTAGGGTGTGTTCCAACTATAGAGGGATCACACTCTTAAGCCTCCCTGGTAAGGTCTATTCAGGGGTTCTGGAGAGGAGGGTCCGTCGGATAGTCGAACCTCGGATTCAGGAGGAGCAGTGTGGTTTTCGTCCTGGTCGTGGAACACTAGACCAGCTCTACACCCTCAACAGGGTCCTGGAGGGTGCGTGGGAGTTTGCCCAACCAGTTTACATGTGCTTTGTAGACTTGGAAAAGGCATTCGACCGCGTCCCTCGGGGGGTTCTGTGGTGGGTACTCCGGGAGTATGGGGTACCAGGCCCTTTGATATGGGCTGTTAGGTCCCTGTACGACCGGTGTCAGAGCTTGGTCCGCATCGCTGGCAGTAAGTCAGGCTCGTTTCCGGTGAGAGTTGGACTCCGCCAAGGTTGCCCTTTGTCACCGATTCTGTTTATAACTTTTATGGACAGAATTTCTAGGCGCAGCCAAGGTGTTGAGAGGATCCGTTTTGGTGGCCTTAGAATCGCTTCTCTGTTCTTTGCAGATGATGTGGTTGTTACGGCCCGAGGGCACGTAGCATACAAGGACACCAGACACAGAAAGGATGTTAAAAAAACAATGTTTATTTTAGGCTCTCTGGAGTCTGTGTCCTAAAAAAAAAGATGATTAAAGAAAAAAGTTGGACTTCTCAAAAACCAGCTTCTTTAATACAAAAAACTCAAAGTCCAGCAGGACACTCACGGCTCTTGGTCTTCATCACCCAGCAGGTCTCCACAATGGAAGGATTCAGCTTCCTCTTCTTCATACGCAAGCAGCAGGTCACTCTTCAGCTTCTTAGACAGCAGCAGGTCTTCACAACGGAAGGTTTCAGCTTCCTCTTCATATGGCTCATCAAACGGCCTCCTCAAGTGGGTTAAACCACAACATCAAACGGCCACCTCAAATGGCTCATCAAATGGCCACCTCAAATGGCTCCAAACGGCTCGTCAAACGGCCTCCTCATGTGGTTTCAACCACATCATCAAACGGCCACCTCAAATGGCTCCAAACGGCTTGTCAAACGGCCTCCTCATGTGGTTTCAACCACATCATCAAACGGCCACCTCAAATGGCTCCAAACAACTCGTCAAACGGCCTCCTCATGTGGTTTCAACCACATCATCAAACAACCTCCTCCTGTGGCTTCAAACAAATGGCTTCATGGCTCCTCTTCACACTGCTGCTGCTGCTTTTGCTGCTGTTGCTGCTACAGACCTCTGTTCAGCTTCTGCTGCTGCTGCTTCATCATCAGGTCTGCTGTTTCTTCATCAGGTCTGCTGTTTCTTCATCAGGCCTGATGCTCCTTCATCCCAGACTGTTGCAGCTGCTTGGATCAGCTGCTCATACATCAGCGTCTGGTTCTGGGGCTGCTGGAACCTCAGCTCCTCATGCAGCATGGATCTCCTCCTGCTGCCACTCTCACTTGGAACTCCTCTGCTTGCTTGAACTCCCACTTAGACCTCTGTTTTGCTCTGTGGCTTGGACCTAATAAAGGGAGAGAGAGAGCACCTACCTCCACCTACAGCTAATGAGCACCAGCTGCAATCAATTAAGTCTCATACAGCCCCTAAACAGCTCATGCACAACCTCTAAAGAGCTCATGTCTCTGCTCAAAACAATATGGTGTCCTGATGTAGTGAACCTACCCAAGGTCAAATTAAGGTTTTTGAACTGTCCAGTGATGACCTTTACTGACCTCTCAGTAAAGCAAGACATTTACTACAAAATTATTCATTTAGCTATAATCTGATAACATAGTCACCAATAAGAGACTATTTCTATCTTTGATTTTAGGCTGATGTGATCAAAAGAATAATTTTATTTGTAAGAGCATCAGTACATTTTAATGTCAGATAAATCAAATACTCTGCTTAATTCAAAATGTTGTACATGGAGGATTTCTCCTCTCCTCTCGAACTTGCATGTGAAGATAAAAGGAACACTTTATCTCATTCATTTTAGCTTGAGCTCAGGACAATCTAGACACCCAAAGACTTTTGTTTTTGTCCTATTTAATAATCAAGCTATTATCATTAATAGGTCCCATATGTGATGCTTAATGACGTTGTTTTAATCAAACCAACAGTATTTTGTTAAAGTGTTAAAGCAAAGGAATCAGTTTTATGATAAAATGCTGACATCTGAAACTAACACTTTATCTTTCTGACAAACTAATCTTTTGACCCCCTTTCAACATGTTGATGTCATCCTCACATCAACTTATGATGCCATTCGGCCAATCAGAAAGAACACATTTTCTGGGTCACGTCTCAGTTAAAACCTTCACATCTTACTTTCTCTAGAAGTCTGCTGGAGTAAGCCTCAAACCATGGTCTTCTCCAAAGAACTGATGATCGTCTGGTCAACACGCTAATGACCATGTCATTCAGTTAAAGACTTATAACATGCCAAGTTATAAGCCATCTTCAACAGCTGAAAAGCTCTCTTTTATTGACATTCCTTTAAGGAACGTCTTATCTTGAACAACAGCACCAGGAGCTGCCGTTACTTCGGTTCGAGTCAAGGCGCACGTCTGGAGACGCTGAGAATGGTAAACGAACTGACCAAACTGGACCGAGGGAGACTGACCATCTTCACGAGGTAACAAGTCGTCAAATGCTTTGCCAAGGGTACCAACGTGTAGCTTTAATCGGCCGGAGAACTGCCATGTTTCTGGTTAAACACATCAAGATAACTCCCTGACTCTTAACTTTTCTTCCTCCATAAATTTCTCCTCCTAAATCTTTCCCTCTCTATCTAAGCTGGAAACTATTTTAAGCTGAAATGCCCACAGACTAAATATGTTAACATCCAATATTTATGT
>JBBPBX010053177.1:0-23937 GCA_038048925.1 Garcialebias charrua | reverse complement strand
AACAACCTTGCGGCCACAACTCCGATAAGCTGCCTCGACAATAGAGGCGCGAAACATGGTCCACTCGGGCTCAATGTCCCCCGCCTCCCTCGGAACGTGTTCAAAGCTCTCCCGGAGGTGGGAGTTAAAGCTCCGTCTTACGGGAGACTCTGCCAGACGTTCCCAGCAGACCCTCACAATACGTTTGGGTCTGCCAGGTCTGACCGGCATCCTCCCCCACCATCGGAGCCAACTCACCACCAGGTAGTGGTCAGTGGACAGCTCCGCCCCTCTCTTCACCCGAGTGTCCAGGACATGCGGCCGCAGATCAGATGAGACGACAACAAAGTCGATCATTGAACTACGACCTAGGGTGTCCTGGTGCCAAGAGCACATATGGACACCCTTATGCCTGAACATGGTGTTTGTTATGGACAATCCATGACGAGCACAGAAGTCCAACAACAGAACACCACTCGGGTTCAGATCAGGGGGGCCGTTCCTCCCAACCACACCCCTCCAGGTCTCACTGTCATTGCCCACGTGAGCGTTGAAGTCCCCCAGCAGAACAAGGGAGTCCCCAGGAGGCGCACCCTCCAATACCCCCTCCAAGGACTCCAAAAAGGGTGGGTAATCTGCGCTGCCGTTCGGCGCATAGGCACAAACAACAGTCAGAGCCCGTCCCCCCACACGTAGGCGAAGGGAGGCTACCCTCTCGTTCACCGGGGTGAACCCCAACGTACAGGCACCGAGATGGGGGGCAACAAGTATGCCCACTCCTGCTCGGCGCCTCTCACCAGGGGCAACTCCAGAGTGGAAGAGTGTCCAACCCCTCTCAAGGAAACTGGTTCCAGAGCCAGAGCCATGCGTTGAGGTGAGTCCGACTATTTCTAGCCGGAACCTCTCAACCTCACACACTAGCTCAGGCTCCTTCCCCACCAGAGAGGTGACATTCCATGTCCCAATGGCCAGCTTCTGTAGCCGAGGATCAGACCGCCAGGGTCCCCGCCCTCGGCCACCACCCATTCCACAATGCACCCGACCCCTTTGGCCCCTCCCACAGGTGGTGAGCCTATGGGAAGGGGGACCCACGTCTCCTCTTCGGGCTGTGCCCGGCCGAGCTCCATGGGTGAAAGCCCGGCCACCAGGCGCTCGCCAACGTGCCCCTCCTCCGGGCCTGGCTCCAGAGTGGGGCCCCGGTGACCCGCGTCCGGGCGAGGGAACATTGTTTCCATTTATATTACTCATCATAAGGGGTCTTGTGGGCTGCGCTTTGTCTCGTCCCTCACCTAGGACCTGTCTGCCTTGGGTGACCCTACTAGGGGCATAAAGCCCCTGACAGCATAGCTCCTAGGATCATTGGGACACTCAAACCCCTCCACCACGGTAAGGTGGCAGCCCAGGGAGGGGTAATCCGCTTATAGCGGACCTAAACAATTTGTTAGCTTTACAGCGGATTGACTAACTTTTAGTTAACAGCATATTATTTTGTTTAAAACTTATGGCTAAAACTACATTTTATATATTTTGCACTAGGGGTGGGCCATATCGTCTCGTTTACGATAATACCGGTGGATTTTTTGACACCGGTGAAAAAAATGATATCGCGGCATCCTATGATGACGTCATTTGACTGCGTCACTTTGCGATAACGGTGGTTTTGTGGAGGAACGCGGACCGCGTGAAGCAGCAGACAGCAGCCGGTGTTCCGTGGAGACTGCCTTCATGTGGAGATGCCCTACATTTTGTTAATACGCATGCGCGCGCACACCGCGAGGAGGAGGAACGAGCTAGCAGCCTCATAGTTGCATCTCGTAGCTTCACCGGGCAGCCGGCTTTGTGCGATCAGAGGTCCCTGGAGCTCGCCTCGATGTCGGACTGGAAGCCGAAGACATCGGGGGACAACGAGCTAACTTGGAATAATAAAGCCGACAACCTTTTAGGAGGTGCGTGCAGCTAAACCGGACTGCCCGGAGCTGCGGGTTCGGGGGCTAAATGCTAACAGCTGAAGGCGGCGGCGCGCACAGACTGCGGCGTCGGTAAGTTATTAAAACTTTTTCTGTCTCCAACTGTATGAAGTTAGGATACTAACAGTCCTTCCTGTAAAGGGTTTAAACTGCGTGGTGCTACAGAAAGCTGCGAAGCTCAGACGTAACGCAGCGGTGCTAACAACTGGAGCTAACAGCTGGAGCTAACAGCTGGAGCTAACAGGCAAACTGATGACAGAAGCTGCCGCTTAAAGTAAGAAATTATTATTTTTATTTACTGTATGCTCTTTTAAAATGTGTTAAAGTGTTAGAATAGTCATTACCGCACACCTCAGTGGCGGCTGGTGCGGTATATATATTTTTGCTTGTTAAATATGAATATATTTTTTTGTATTCTGGTGACTGTTTATGAAAAGTCATTTTGAAATTACACATTTGTTTGGTTGATTCAATAAAAGGAGAAAATGTGAAATATCGTCTGATATCGTTATCGGGGTATTTCAAAAAATATATCGTGATATCATTTTTTGGTAATATCGCCCACCCCTATTTTGCACTACAAGAAATAAGCCCAATACTTGATTTGTTTATTATTTAAAAACTCTCTGAACCTAATTGTGGAATTTTCTTAACTGAAATAATTATGTGGTATAACGGTTTTCAAAATAAATGATGGCAAAAGGACACCCTATGTTTTTTTTCATTCCTATTGCAAGTTTTATACCAAAATCATATACTGTAGTGATATATATTGTTACCGCCACCCATCCCAATACATACCGTGATAGGAATTTTATACTATATTGCACATCCCTAATGCGTGGTATTCCTCAAACAGACCAAAAACATGCATGTTAGGCTAACTGGCAACTCTAAATTTTTCCTAGGTGTGAGTGAGCGTGTGAATGGTTATTTGTCTCGTTTGTCTCTTTCTAAGGTACCGTAAAATAATTGATTACATAAATGTTTACTTCCTTTAAAGTTGCAATCAATTCAGCGAAAAGATTAATATAAAGTACAGTACAAATCAGGTGATGGATACAAAAGGATCTGCAAGCCCCTAAATATCACCAGGAGGTCTGTTAATTTGATAATCAAGAAACAGATGAAATATGGGACAGGTGTAAATCTACCATTAGCAGGCCATCCTCCCAAACAGTGATTGTGCAAGAAGGAGAATAGTGAGATAGGCCATCCAGGCATCTGTGATCACTAAGGAGTTCAAGCTTTAGCAGGAAGGATGGAAGGAACTGTGCTATACTAACTGTAGTGTTATGATAGTGTCAAAGAGAAAACCACAGTTGAAAAAAATAAAATAAAAATACATTAAATGAGTTAAAAATGACTGACCTCACACCTGGCAAATCCTTGTCAAAATTTTATTGAGTTTTCTGCAACAGTGGCTTTCTTTGTGCCACTTACCCATAAAACTAGTGGAGTTGTATATAGTTGTTGTATACATAGAAAGTCAGTTTTATTGACCATGATTGAATAATGACAGTAATAAAAGCATAAAATATCTAAAGATGTGAATACTTTTCAAAGGCACCATAAGAGCTTTACAAAATTGTTAATAAAGGATCAACCTAAAAAATGTGCAAAAATTTAAAAAAGGTCTCCAGTTTGGTTTGTGCTTCTCAAGTTCTACTTCTAAAAGATGCCCAAAAGAAAATGTAATTGGAAATAAAACTCAAAAAGATTTTTTAAATCAAGTCATACATGTATACTTGATGTTTTGCATATAAAACCCAAGATCCTGGGCAGACAAAACACCTCATATTAGGAGTGCACCGATAAATTGGCCGGCTGATTTATCGGCCCCGATTTCCTTAATTTTGGGAAATCGGCCAATGCTTGCATGAGAAACCGAATTTACAGATTTTTTTTTTAGTTTTAACAACAATTGTCTAAACTTCATTTATATTTCAGAGCACTACCTTGTGACCAGTTAAAACAAGGTTTGTATTGTTTCTAGAATATTGTTCAAGGGTCTGTTTTCAACAAAATAAGATTGAAATTTGAAGGCGCATTGTGACCTTACAACATCTAACAGTGTTGCTTATAAAACAAAATCGGTATTGGCCAAAATCAGAATCGGCAAGTCAGACTTTGTTGAAATCGGTGATTGGACAAAAAACTGCAATCGGTGCACCCCTACCTCATATACAGTATATGCAACATAAGAGAGAGAGTTTTGGATCAAACAGAATTCAGACAGAAACACATCAAAAAAAGCTTTGGATAAATTAAAGGATGATCTAAAAATTGTGTGCAAAAAAATTATACAAAGAGAAATATTGTTGACCAACCATGGATGACAAAAGGGTTGAGAAATGCTTGTAAAAAAATAATTATTATGCTCCTTGAAATCTAGAACACAAAACGCTGAAGAAAAATATAAGAAGTATAAAAATAAATTAGTAGGGATTACAAGGAAACATAAGAAGGAATATTATAGTGAATTATTAAATAAAAGTAATGGTGATATGAAGGCAACATGGCGAGTAATGAATAGTGTTCTGAAGAATCATAAAGTAAAAACGGGTATTTCACAATATTTTGTAAAGGAAAATGATGAAATCCATGATGAGAATGAAATTGTAAATGGATTTAATCATTATTTTGTGAACGTTGGATCAAGCCTTGCAGCTAAAATACCAAAAGTAGATAATAATGTGAGCCATTCAATTATAAGTTGTGCAAACAGTATTTTTCTAAATGGAACTGACAAAGAAGAAATAATGAATGTAGTAAAAAATCTTACGGACAAGAGATCAAAAGACTGGGTGAACATGGATATGATGTTTGTAAAGAACATAATGAGTCATGTTATTGAGCCGTTTACATATACAGGTAGTCCTCGACTTACGACGGCCTCGAGTTATGTTGTTTCGTGGTTACGACACGCATCTCCCATTAAATAAAAATAAAAATTGGAAAAAAATTTTTTTGAAAATTTTATTTTGAAAAGCCGAGTTACACAGTTTCTGGTTTTACGTTCTAACCATAGCGGCGGAGAAATACTGCCCTGTACTCTCTAAAAAAGCTAAGTCTGGTCCTCTGAACATTCAAAAAACAAAACAAAACTTGTTGGACCAAGCTGGACAAGTAGCAGCTGTGGAAAAGTACCGTATTCGTCGGTGTATAATACGCTCCGGTGTATAATACGCTTTGTCATATTTTGGGAAATAAATCAGAAAAACCCTTAGATAATACGCTTCGGTGTATAATACGCGCTGCCGTGACAGTCTTTTTTATGGCCACTAGATGGCGCCAAACCCATTGAAACTGTAGTGATACAACCGTGACCTCAGAAACACTTCTCTGATCGCTCTCAGTAATGAACTTTTTGGGAGTTATTCCTGAAGGGACAGTAATACTTTTATTACTTTTAATTTGAATCAAACATTACAAATTGTCAGAAAGATAAAGTGTTAGTTTCAGATGTCAGCATTTTATGATAAAAACTGATCTTAACACTACACACAACACTGTTAACCTGTTGGTTTGGTTAAAACAACGTCATTAAAGCGTCACATATGGGACCTATGTTAATGATAATAGCAAAAACAGATATTATTCATCTGATTATTAATTAGGACAAAAACAAAAGTCTCTTCTGAGGAGATTGTCCTGAGCTCAAACTAAAATGAGATAAACAGTGTCACTGAATCTTCACTGCAGGTTTGAGAAGAGAAATCCTTCATGAATAACATTTTGGAATAACATTTGCTATTCAGCATGAATTTAAACAGTTTGAATAAACAGACTACAGGGCGCATTAGCGCCCATAGCGGCCGAAACTGGTACTGCACCATTTTTGGCCAAAATGAAAAACGGCGAATCAGAGCTAAAAATGGGTCTAAAAATATGGGAAAAAATCCATAGATAATACGCTTCGGTGTATAATACGCAGGATATTCAAATGAGCAATAAAAGTGCGTATTATACACCGGAGAATACGGTAGCTGTTTTATGTACGGCGGTTTTACGATGTAAACGAATGGAGAATACTGAGGAGGGACGGAGGAACAGAGGAAACGGCTTCACCAGCATTCCAATAGGTTATTAACTCTTTTTTCCCTTCATTATGGCTCCCAAATTTATGTATGTTTTGATAATTATGTAGAGTACTGTGTTAGGATAGGCTAAGTGCTTGGTAAAATACAGTACTATACGTATGAGGTGAAGTATTTACGTATGTTCCGTCTTACGTCGAAATTTGGTTTACGATGCAACGTAGGAACGGAACTCCGTCGTAAGTCGAGGACTACCTGTATATGTAATTTATCATTTTCAACAGGAAAATTTCCAGATAATATGAAAGTAGCTAAGGTAGTTCCTCTTTTTAAAAATGGTGATAAATGTGTGTTCAACAATTATAGACCAATATCCTTGTTACCACAGTTCTCAAAAATTCTAGAAAAACTATTTGTGAACAGACTAGATCAATTTATTGTTATTCTAAGTAGCAGTCAGATCAATTTATTGCTAAACAAAATATTCTAAGTAGCCGTCAGTATGGGTTTAGTGCAAAAAACTACATCAATGGCTCTCATGGAATTGATAGAACAAATAACTACTGCTGTCAATCAAAAACAATATTGTGCCAGTATTTTTGTTGATTCAAAAAAAGCATTCAATACTACTGACTACACTACCTGTATTCTCCTTGAAATTTTGAACAAATATGGTATTAGAGGACCAGCATTACAGTGGGTATTTAGCTATTTGAAAGACAGGAATTTGTACAAATAAATGGTGTAAAATCTGACCTCTGCAATATCACATGTGGAGACAACTTTACTTTATACTTTTTTCTTTCTTTCCTTACAATGATTTTTTTATTCTATTTACATAATTAATATGCTGGCAGTCATGGTCAGTGTTGGTAATTCCTGCTGATGACATCACAAAGGCTTTTTTAAAATGTTTTTTTTTTAAATAGAATCTAAACTGGGAGTAAAACAGGACTGTTATGCTACAATGAATCTGTTGAGAAGCATCTTTTCAAATCTTGTTAAAAAATGTGTTGATCTGTTTTTTGTATGAATTCATAAAAAAAAATTAAAAAAAAAATGAAACATGTCCAAGAATCACTTGAGGTTTGTTACATATACTTTTCTTAGTTAGAAGAATTAGTAATGCATTGACTGGGCTGTGTAAAAAGTCTGTGGTCTTGTGGTACTGAACCAATATCAACATTTTAATTTCTACAACCCACTGCAGTAACAGGAGTGATAGAAAAGGTGAGCTCCACCCACCCAACAGAGAGAGGCATGCGTGTTACCTGCTGCTGATCGGCCATGGACTGGATGGAGCTGAAGGAGGGGTGTGTATGAGTGTGCTGGCTGGTCATGGCTGGCTCAGCGAGGGAGAAGCCCTGGGCAGTGGAGGAGGAGGAGGAGGAGGTGGAGGAGAAGGAGGAGGAGGTGGGCGGACATCCTGAGCTGCTTACACCTGTAGAAATAAAGAAAACCCCAAACATTAGGTTTCTTTGCTCCAAGTCCTTAACATCAATATCACTCTCCTCTTCACGTTAACCATAAATATTGCCACCAGACTGCTTGGACATTATTTACTTTGGTCCTTGGGTGGTCCCAAGGACCACAGTCAAGGTGGTCATGGTGGAGGTTGAGTAATTATCTTTAAATCAAGCTTTGACTGTAAACTGACACCATTCCGGTTTCTTTTACTGCAGTGGTTCCCAACCATAGTCCTTGAGGAACACCATCCTTAGGTTGTTTTCCTGCTTTGACATGCTTGGTTTGAATGAATGGGTGATTAACAGTCTTCTGCAGAACTTGAGGAAGTAATTAAATCACTGAATCAGGAGCAGGGAAACAACTAAACCACGCAGGGTAGTGTTCCACGAGGACCAGGGTTGGGAACCATTGTTTTACTGGGCCTTTTTGATCTAGGTCAATCTTGTGTATAACAAATACTTTTTAAAGTGATGTTTCTAGTGTCTTGGCTGAACCACCAAGATATGACCAAGTTTTAATCAATGAAGCTATTAATATTCACATTTGCTGTGGCGCAGAGGTTAGAGATGGTGGCCTGTGATCGGAAGATCGCCGGTTCAAGCACCGGAACCGGCAACATCAAAATGTGGGTGGAAAAGGTGAAACAGCCACACCTGCCTCTACCTTCATTCGTCCCACTCTGGGCCCCTGAGCAAGGCCCACCATCTGCTCCCTAAACCTGTTCAGCAATTCAGCTACGTGGTCTGGGGCAGACAGGTGGAGGTGCACAGCCATATCTGTGCATTTTGAAGGATTACACTGCATATTTTTCAATCCACCTGACAAAGATTGACTATAAAACAATAACTAAATAAAACTATAATTTTAACAAGCTGTTGCTTCACATTTTTGCTTCTGCTCAAAAAAATTTCTGCCCCTAAAAGTTCAAAGTCATGAGTAATTTTATTTAAAACACAAAAATATAATTAAATGTTTTGCACTAGGCATATCGTAAGTCCCTGTGCTTTTGTGAACAATCTGATGTGTGAATCACTGCAAGAGTTATCTGAGCTTTCACCAAACTGATAAAACCGACGATGATCTCAGCTCATGAAGCTGTTTGTCTGCAGTCAAGAGCATTTGAAGTGAAAAACGTTTTAGATGTTTGTAAAATACACCAGAATGCAGGAAATATAGCATCTACTTCATTCAAAATTCCACCCCCTGCCACCACCCCCGGTCCGTGAAAATATTATCTCAAACCTGTCCGGGGAGCAATAAAGCTTGCGGACCACTGGATTACGGTCTCTTTCAGTTGGAAACAAGTTAACCCAAGCTGGTGCAATGAGAAGTTTCTCATTTCTTAAACAGCCATGTTGAAAGACACATTGCGTGGTTGTGGAAAAGATGTCAGTCTGTTTGAGAAGGGTCAAATCATTGACATGCATCAAGTAGGGGTGGGCGATATATCGAATATACTCGATGTATCGCGATATTTCAAATGTACGATGGTTAAAATGGCTATATCGTTTATATCGAGAATCCTCCTGCTGTCGCGCGGGCTCCCACTCGCCCCCCTCCTTCCTGCTTGCAGGAGGGCGGAGCCGTGGAGACTTTCAGCACAAGTAAACACGGCAGATATGAAGAGCGACGCTAGCTGCTGAGGGGGAAAAACAATGTTCTTTCTGAGCTAGTTTGGATTTAAATTGTCAGATAAGGGCAGAAAAAATATTTTTGTAGACTATGCTGAAAATAATCCAGACGAAAGGTCGGAACTACGAATCTTTTTCACCATTTAAACAGCGGAGTGGAGCATGAACCGTGAAACGGCAGAACCGAGTGTTTTTACAGCCTGCTGCTTCCTTAAAACAAACCACGGGTCCAAGCTTGTTTAGTCGTGCATGCACCGCAGAGAGAGGTGGAGAGTCGAGACATTAATAAATCAGCAGTTTATCATATATCGCTAAAGACATGGTCCTTAGCGGCTAACAAGATGGCTAACGCTTTAGCCGTCTTCCACAGCTGAGACTGACCGTGTCTTTAGCGATATATGATAAACTGCTGATTTAATAATGTCTCCGCCTCTCTGTTCACGTTTCTGAGTGGAGGTTGTCGTGTTTTTACACAAGGATTCAATGCGACACTTTGTAGAGCAACTTAGAGAACGTCTTAATTCTTCGTGAACCCGGAAACAACCCCCTGACCCTTTCAAAATAAAACCGGATACAGTATATCAAATATATTGTACCACAGAGGCTCATATTTACTTCAGTTCACAAACACACTGTTCACAAACACACTGACTAAAGTGAAAGCACCTTTCTATCTTATCAAGACACTCAAAGCTCTTTAAAACACAATCTGTGTCCTCATTTACCCATTCATACAGCACTCTACTAGAACTGTACAAAGAATAATCAGTACTTTATCACATTCATACACTGATGGGACACACATCAGAGGCAATGAGGGGTTCAGTGTTGCCCACTGCCCAGGAACACTTCAGCATGTGACTGCTGGTGGAATTGAACTCCCAGCTCTCCCATTGGAGGAGACTGCTCTAGCCTCTCAGCCACAGCTGCCCTCAGCTGAAGAGGACTATTATTTAATAGGTGTAAATAAATGTCTAAAAAATAAAGTAATGTATGTAAATAGTTCATTTTTTAGACATTTATTTTGTAGAGTTACAGCTGTTTGTTAATAAATGTTGCTGTGTGACAACTGGGACAAAGCTTTGACTCAGAAATATATTTTTGTTATTCTTTTATGGAAAGAAAATTATATCGAGATATATATCGTATATCGCGATATATCACAACAATATCGAGATATGAATTTTTGTCCATATCGCCCAGCCCTAGCATCAAGCAGAGAAAACATCTAAGGAGATTGCAGAAACTACTAAAATTGGGTTAAGAACTGTCCAACGCATTATTAAAAACTAGAAAGATAGTGGGGACCCATTGTCATCCAGGAAGAAATGTGGTTGGACAAAAATCCTGAATGATCGTGATCGGCGATCACTTAAAACGTTTGGTGAAATCAGATCAAAGAAAAACAACAGTAGCACTCAGGGCTATGTTAAATAGTGAAAGTAAGAGCATTTTCTCATGCACAGTGTGAAGGAAACTCAAGGGATTGGGACTGAACATCTGTGTAGCCTTAAGGAAACCACTAATCAGTGAGGCTAACTGGAAAAAAAGCTTCAGTTTGCTAAGGAACATAAAGATTGGACTCTGGAGCAATGGAAGAAAGTCATGTGGTCTGATGAGTCTAGATTTACCTTGTTCCAGAGTGATGGGCGCATCAGGGTAAGAAGGGAGGCTGGTTAAGTGATACACCCATCATGCCTAGTGCCTCATCATCAATGCAAGGTCTTGGTGAAAAATTTATGCAACACTGGATGGAAATAGATCTTGTGACATAGCAGAAGCTTATCGAAACAATGCCACAGTGAATGCATGTTGTAATCAAAGTGGAAGGCGGTCCAACAAAATATTAGTGTGTGACCTTTTTTTTGGGTGCCAACTTTTTTTGGGGGCCAGGCAGTGTAGGACTGTTTAGATTTGGTAGACATCATTTAATTCAGTCTGTCAATAGTCCCACCAAGGAATGTGGACACACATTGGATCTGGGTTTTATCCGAGGTTCATCTGTTTTTAATCTGGAATTTGGCGATGACTTATATTTAAATCATATGTCTGTATATTCCACTTTGTTCCTTTCTGTCAACCCTCCAAACTGTGCGCTCCTGCAGTGCTGCCGTGTTATTCATCATTCCATTGGCACTTAATTTGCTAAGGTTTTTTTTCCTTCTTTTTAAATTTTTTTTTTTACTATGAATGGGTTAAGCAACCCTTAATGTCTCCACCCCTGAGGAACTGACTTTTAAGTTTAATTTAGTTTAACTGAATATGTGGATTCAATAAAAATCAGATATCCAAAGCCCAGATCATAACAATGGTCAAATACCCTGATGCATGCTCAATGGTCAAATAATGACACCAGTGCTATAAAATGGGAGTGCAGGAGGGCAAAAGGAGGTGGATAAAGGGGAGGTTGCAGGTTTCTTTGGGAAAGTCGAGTATGTTGACATTTTTATCAGAAAGCTGTAAAAACTGCTAGATCAAAGTTTTTCTCCGACATCACTGTCTCCAACTCTCACAACACCTGACTTCTTGTTACCACCAGCAGTGTGTAGTGTCTGTATATAAGTCTACGTCTCTATGTTCCTCACCGTCTCTAAACTGCAAAGCTTCATGTTCCTGTTCCCTCTTCTGCATGGTGTCCCGTCTCTGCCTCCCTTCGTGTCTCTCCCAAGTAGGGCTGGGCCATATCATATCGTTCACGATAATACCGGTAAAAAAAAAAGCTTGCCCGGGCAAAAAAATGATATCATGATATGCTAATTTCATGACGTAATACTTCAGGGCGCCCCGCCCCCTTAACAACTGAGCGCGCCGAACGACCAAACCGAACTGCGCACCCCCCCTCCACCTGCCGTACTGGTGTAACGCTAATTAGTTGCGCGCAATACTAGCTAGTATTTTGTACAGTTGTTTTGCTAGCTACATGACATGCATTTCAATATCTATTTACGGTATCCATCCATCTATCTATGGTATCCATCCATCCATCTATCTATGGTATCCATCCATCCATCTATGGTATCCATCCATCCATCCATCTATCCATGGTATCCATCCATCCATCCATCTATCCATGGTATCCATCCATCCATCTATCTACGGTATCCATCCATCCATCCATCTATCTACGGTATCCATCCATCCATCTACGGTATCCATCCATCCATCTATCAATCTATCCATCTATACATCTATCCATCTATACATCTATCCATCTATCCATCTATCTATCTATCTATCTATCTATCTATCTATCTATCTATCTATCTATCTATCTATCTATCTATCTATCTATCTATCTATCTATCTATCTATCTATCTATCTATCTATCTATCTATCTATCTATCTATCTATCTATCTATCTATCTATCTATCTATCTATCTATCTATCTATCTATCGGTATCCATCTATCTACGGTATCCATCTATCTATCTACGGTATCCATCTATCCATCCATCTATCTACGGTATCCATCTATCCATCCATCTATCTATCTACGGTATCCATCCATCTATCTACGATATCCATCCATCTATCTACGATATCCATCAGGGGTGTAACGGTACGCTAAAATCACATTTCGGTTCGGTTCAATTACAAGGAGGGCTCGGTTCGGTTTATTTTCGGTTTATTTTCGGTACAAAAAAAAAGACAAAATAAAGACTTACAAAATGTTTATTTTGAAAATATGCCAAAAATATGTTTGTATTGTATTGTAGTAATAAATAAAAGTGACCCATTTGGATGATATTTTAAATAAACAGCACTCTACAATAAATAAATTATATTAAAAATAATAAAAATCTTAATGAATACAATAACAGTCAGAACCAGAACAATAAGCAGCAACAGACTGTTTACAATCTTAACTAATAAAGTTTTTGTCCAGTAGCACCAGTGTGGCTGTATTTGTCCTCATTACTCACAACCTCTTCTTGGTGGGACTGGTCCTGGAACAGTTCCAGAGTTCAATTCAGTCATCACACACTTCTTAGCTGCAGCAGGTGATCTCTGGTGGATTTCCCTGAAGTGGAAGGAGAGCAGCTACCTCTGTAACTGGAAATACTGGAAATAAAACACAGAGGTAAAAAAATAAGTTAATAAGATTATAATTTTAAATAATAATAAATTATAAATAATAATTATAATAAAATAACAATACCTCTTGAACGGTTGAATATCTCACTCATCATCAGGGCAGGGTTTAAATCAGCTCCAGGACTTGTTGACCATCAGTTTTAGTTTTTTCATAAAGAGCTGAACTTTTTGACTTAAGTGTTGACGTGATGGATGTCTCATAGCAAGGATCAACTGTGCATTAAAAACTTTCAGACTTAGATTCAGAGCTTTAAAAACTCATACAGTTTGTGTTATTGATCTGGACCCATCTAAATTACCTGATGAAGTTGTTTAAATGCAGCTGTGTTGTTAGCGCACTTTGTAGAAGTTGTTTAAATGCAGCTGTGTGGTTAGCGTACTTTGTAACAGCTCGTTCACGTTCTGATGACGTAGTTTCCAGCGCGTTCACGTTAGACGTGTTGCTGCTGCAGATCCAGTCTTCATGAAAAAACGTCCACACACACAGCTTTGTGCGCTCGTCTTTTAACAAGAAAACCATAACGTTAACAAACAGGAAACCGCAGCGAGAAGCTAACGGCTAATGCTGCGCGTGCTGCGAGATAATAGCTCCGTGCTGAAACGCGCCCAGGAAATTTTGTTCCGCGGCGCACATATTAACATTCAATGAGTGAAAAAATAACCGTTTCGGTACAGCACGTTCGGTTCGGTCCACCTCCGTACCTTTTCGGTTCGGTACACCAACTACAACCGTTACATGCCTAATATCCATCCATCTATCTACGGTATCCATCCATCTATCTACGGTATCCATCCATCTATCTACGGTATCAATCCATCTATCTACGGTATCCATCATCTACTGTATCCATCCATCTATCTACGGTATCCATCTATCTACGGTATCCATCCATCTATCTATGGTATCCATCCATCCATCTATGGTATCCATCCATCCATCTACGGTATCCATCCATCCATCTACGGTATCCATCCATCCATCTATCTATCCATCTATCCATCCATCTATCCATCTATCTATCTACGGTATCCATCTATCTATCTACGGTATCCATCTATCTATCTATCTATCTACGGTATCCATCTATCCATCTATATCTATCTATCTATATCTATCTATCTACAGTTATGTCTTTTAGAGCTATCTCAGCCTGAAATAGAAACATTAAATTTAATACTTAAAAAAACATTTTTAACTTTTTAAGAGCCAAAAAAATAATAATAATAAAGTAAAAAAACAAACAAAAAAAAACACTACAACTTTTATGGCATAAAAAAAAAATGATATAAATAATAAAAGTAAATTAATAAATGCATTTCTCACCATTTGTATGTTCTAAAGGGTATTCTTACTGACAGCACCAAAGAATAAAATTAGAAACACAGACAAAAACAAATTCATGATTGAATATCGATGATGATCATCATCACAAACAAAGATGAATATATACACAAGTCCAAAGTACAAGTACAGGTCCCTCTTGTAATTGAGTCCCTGTGGCACAACGAGGCTAGCCTATATAAATAAAGGTTGAATGAAAAAAAAAAAAAGAATCTGAAAGTAACTGGTACATTTTCATCTTTAAATCACTCCTTTGTCTGTTGTTGCCTTCTTACATCTCCTCCTATGTCACCCCGTGAGTGCAGCTACAACATATGCTCTCAGGACATTATTACATGAAGTGTTCCCTCAGTGCGAACTGAACTAGGCAAAAGGGCCTTCTACTACTCCGCTCCTGTTTCCTGGAACACCGTACAAAATGATCTGAAGCTCTCGACCATGACCTCTCAAAGGAATTTTAAACAACTTTTAAGTTCATGGGAAAAACCAATGCAGACACGTTCCTGTTTTTAGTATTTTACATTGATTTATAATGTAGCTGATTTCTTGTTTCGTTTTTATATTTTTTCTTCTAATTACTTTTCATTTTATAAGCTTTTTATATGATTGTCGATTGTCGTCTGTACCTCATCTGTTTTTGTTTGTTTGATTGTTTAAAACAGGTCTCTCTTGTAAATGAGTCCTCAAGGCTCAATGAGACTAAACTGTATAAATAAAGGCTGAATGAAAACTGATATCTCACCTGGACAATGAACTGGAACACTGAGACAGAAAAGCTGGACCCACAAGTCTCTGCTTTTCCACAGATGAATATCTTTTTTTTTCCCAGATTACAGACTTACCGTATTTTCTGGAATATAGGTTGCACCTGAATATAGGTCGCATTGTCCAATTATTGCCAAAGAATTGGAAAAATCCATATATAGGTCGCACCTGAATATAGGTCGCACCTACGTCAAAATGTGGACCGTGTTTAGCTCTGCTGCAAATGTCTGCCACAGGAGCGCACAGCAAGGCTTTTAAGAAGATTAACACTTAAAAACAATTATTTGTTTGATAAAAATTATAGCAAATATGTGTCTGAGCTGAACTTTTCTTTAATAAATGAATAATTTTAGCAGGATAAACACCTAAAAATATATATATTTGTTAGCTGACATTATTGTAAGAGTGTGTCTCAGTTTAATTTTTTGTTAATAAATGATTACAAATCAGCTTATTTTATAAAAAGCCATAAATAGGTCGCACCTGAATACTGTATAGGTTGCAGGGCATGCAAAAATGATAAAAAGCTGCAACCTATATTCCGGAAAATACGGTATGCACAGTATGTGGACGAATAGATGAAGCCTAGCAACCATCTATTCAAAAGCAAGGCTCAATACTGTAATTAGAATGAATGTTGTTTTTGTCCTTTGGTATGAGACACTTTTTTTAGTTTTGCATACTATTTTTGGTTGAAAACACGATAAGTAAGAAAGATAGAAACAGAGAAACGTTGAAAAAACCAAGATGACAAAGATGAGGAAAAACATGGTTAAACCAGTTAAACTTAAACTATGGGTGCACCACTCATAAGCGGAACGTAATATTTGGAATTGGATAAATGGTAATCAGGTGTATATGTGCATTCAATGATTTTCACAGGTCCAACAAGTAAGCACTCAGATTATGTGCTGGGGGTGACTCTTGGCGACTACCACACCAGACTTACGAAATCTCTACAAAATTGACAATAATAATTTGTTGATGCTTTCCAAGGTTGATTAACTGTTGTGGCCATTTTGGATCATGGTGACTCCAGAAGTTACAATTTTCTGATTAACGTCTACCTACAAAATGTTAAAAAATACTGCTTAATGAACTGTTTTCACAAGTAGTTTTAAATGCCAACACTTATTAAAGATGTTTTGTCTTCTATGATGCGTTCAACCAAAATGATCTCATCTGTTATTTTATTAACAGCTAAGGTTATGTTCATGCTATTTTCAAAAATATGTTAAAATTATTCTGTGCCAGAAGTAATAGTCCTAATCCAAGTTAGCTCCCTTTTCCCCCACATTCTTTTTCATAGATTACTTTGCTGACCTCATGTTCAGGTAACAATTTTTTTTTCTTAAAAAAAAAAAAAAAGTGGTGGTGGGGTGGCCTCCTTTCCTCAGGATTTGCCACAGTGAACCACCTCGCATGAAAACTTGGCAAATGTTTCATGCAGGATGGATGCCCTTCCTGACACAACCGCAGACCACTGAGCTACTACAGCCCTCTGTGAGGAGCAGAGCTTCCATCACTGGAATAATAACATGAAATAAACAAAAATTCTAAATAATCTTAATCAAAAGACTTGTGCTGACCACTGGGTTTAAAAAAATATGGTCTTTCACAAAACTGATCATGGCAAAATGTAATAAACAGATGGAACTTGGGCAATTTATACAAAATTTACAGTAAAAGCAGCTAATATGGAAACGTAAAAAGCCTAAGATTAGGAACTGTGAGTGGGAAATATGAAATCCAGTCAGATAAATAAAGTTATATTTTATTATTTCAAATTGCTAAAACTTTTCACTCATAAAAATACATAAAAATACTTTTGCTTTTACAGATTACTTTCCCAATTAATATTGCACATTTGTAAACAAATTGTGCCCTAAGAACATGCATTTTGTTCTAAAGACAAACCTGAATCTGTTTGAAACACATACAGTAATCATCTTCAAATCAGAGCTGAACAGTCAGTGTTTACATGTTCGGTTGTATGAAAAGCCCAACGACATCAGGGAGGCAGCTGTTCTGCCTACAGATTTGACACTGCTGGAATGAAAGAATATCAGCCTAGCACTGAAGAATCTGTACTATCACTTTAAGAAACTCATGCACAGAACTTCCTCAATCTGGCATCCCCTGTCCTGCGCAGCCATTGGTCAAAGCCACTTATCTCTCTGATAGCTCATTCGTTGTTGGTATCCAAGGGCTGACTGGCCATCACTCTATAAATAAATCCTGTGCTGTCTCAGCAACCAGGCCATAATACTCATTAGCTACTTCTTTCTTCTCTACTGCTAAGCATGTGGCTTCCAATAGCAGGCCTAGCTCTCAGCAACAGTCTGACATACTTTCCCCTAGCAACTCAACCTATCCTACCAGCCATATTCTCCTCTCCATATTCTTCCCACTCCTTCATTCTCTTCTCAAAATTTTTACTTGTCAACTCAGCCATTCTTAACTGGTTGCAATGTTTTCTCTGTCTAGACTTTAGTCAGTTCAGTGTGTACATACAAATGTAAGTTTCAGAAAAAGGAGTGTTGAGGTTTACATTAGCCCACTGATTAATAACACAAACAACAGTAATGGCTGTGCGTTAAGAGCCTTGTTTATACAACCCTTGTTTTATTGAATCACCTACGTAGTGACCTCCAGAAACCACATTGTATGCATATTGATTACGGCTATAACCTTCATTTTAGCACAGGGTGAACCTGCTTAAACTTACTTAATATGGAGTGTTGGTTTCATGTTCGTGACCCAGATTTTTGCTGTGGATTGTTTATTTGTATTGCATCTAATTATTAATATATTCACTGACATACTGGATGCAAATGCCTTTGTATTTTAGCCCCAGAATTTGTTAATGTCATATCTGTTAGGATGTTAGCAGTAAATGTTTTCTCAGAGCTCTAATTTGAATAACGTACATGGAGGCTTTAAACACTTATTGAGTTTTCAACAGCTCTTCAACCAAATAAAGGCTTTGACCTCTTAAAGAGGTCATTTACAAAAAGTGTAGGATGTAGAATTGAGTTTGAAAAGTTGTGTGTAATTAATTCAGCTAGCAGGGTTTTCATTGCAGTCTTCGTGAAATTGAAAATATGAGGTAAATTAAGGAAAGCAATGGTTGACATCAAAGACTTTGTACATTTTCTGTAATAAAAGAAAACTTTACCTTTGTACCGTTCGTAGCCCAGAGGCTTCGTTCAGAAATCCTATACAGTGACTTGTACACCGAACAGGGTTTTTGTGAGACCTCACACACTCAAAAAGTTCTTATGATAAAATACTGTGCAGATGTGTCTCCTCCCATTACATTCAACCCTTCCCCCAAAATGATAATCAAACAAGGGATGCGTCAGAAGGCACAAAAATAAAAGGCCTAATTATGCACCCTTCACGCATTAATTTTTCATGATTTGGGAATCAACATTCTTAATTATTCAAAACTGCAAAATGTATGAAAAGTTAAATGTGGAATAAATGAATACAGGAATAGGTTAAACAAAATACAGTACATCTAGGAAGATATGTGGCAAGGATTCTCTCAACAACCTATTCACTGATTTAAAAATATGCTTCAGAACATTTTTTTACCTGATAGTGCCGTTAGCCGGGGTCTTTGAGGACTGGTCCTTGACCTGGAGCGACAGTCCTTCTGTTATCTTAGACTGCTCGGAACAGGAAAACTCAATTTTAATTTAAAAGTCAAAACAGAACAGGTCAAAATGTACTTTAAATGTTTTTATCTTTTAGGGCACACAGTATCCCAGCAGCAAGTTATTATTTATGAAGATTTCTTGTAAAGTTACACAAATGCTGAATCAATGTGTTTTAGACAGCATGTATGAAACAAATGCCAGTGTTCATTTTAGTCATAAATTAATTTGTTTAAACCGGTTATATGATTGACGATCATCATTTTGAACATTGAAAAAACTAAAAAGGCGTTCAATACAAGATCAACTGGATTTGATTTATCATGTCCTGGACGACTGAGAATCTTCACCAGCATATTGAAAAAACTAACTATGAATATTGAAAAAACTAACTATATGATATTTAGAAGAAAAAAAAAGCCAACTGTAGATTGTCTTTTCAAAATTGATGATGTGGAGATACGTAGAGTGAGTGAAGTAAAGTTCTTGGGAGTGATTATTGACGATAAATTGTCATGGAAAAAAGATATTAATGTTGTAAGAACTAAAATCTCTATGGCAGTGCTGTATAAAGTACGGGAATGTTTGACTGACAAGGCATTGTGTTTGCTGTACAATACAATTGTTGTGCCACATTTGATTTATTGTGTTGGTATCTGGTGTACAGCTTGTAAAACTGCAACCAAGTCTATTTTTATTTTACAAAAAAGAGTAATAAGAGTGATCTCAAGAAAGCATTATCGTCATCCTTCAAGTATTTTGTTTTATCAACTGAAAATTCTTAAGTTTTATGATTTGGTGGATTACAATATTCTATTACTGATGTACAAGGCTCAGAATCAAAATTTACCATTGACTATAAAAAGTAATAGTTGTTATAATTTAAAGGGAAAATATATTTTTGTAAAGACGAGGTATAGAACAAGTTTAAAGGGTAGGTCTACTTTAATGAAGGGAATTAGTTTATGGAATAGTTTGGATGATGATGCAAAAAAGGAGAAATCATTAGTTGTATTTAAGAAAAAAAGATAAAGAATGTTTTGCTGACGAGATATATTTAAGTTTTGCTAATATTAAGACACTATACTGAATAATTGTGATAAATTTTGTGGTTTGTTGTATTATGTATTTTTTGATGTGATTGTTTTTGATTTGATATTGTTAAGAAGGGGCAGAAATGATGAGAATTCATTCTTCTTCTGCTGCCATTCATTTTATAGGTATTTTATTTATTTGTTTTGAATAATAATAATAATAATAATTAATTCAATTTATAACGCACTTTTCATTACTGAAAATCTCAAAGTGCTACACATATATTGAATGCTACACACATTCATAAACCGGTGGCGGCAGACTACCATGCAAGGTGCTTTCCAGTCCTACCGGGAGCAACTCAGGGTTAAGTGTCTTGCCCAAGGACACAACGACACATGGTGCGGGTCCCGGGAGTCGAACCGCCAACTTTCCGATCGGGAGACGACTGCCCTTACCACTACGCCACGGCCGCCCGGATGTCTATATAAATGAATATTTAACAAAAAAAAAAAAAAAGAAAAAAAANCATGCTGCTTATCTCTTGCCTTGAAGCTGCTGTATTCATACCTATCTGCTCACTACAGACTCATGTTTGGGCTGCTGTTTAATATACAATTTAATATACCATATTATTTTGCATTATTAGTTTTTAGCATCTGTGACCAAAATGGAAGAAGCGGGTAAAAGATAATGGATGGATGGATGGATGGATGGAAAGTGTTTAGCATATTTCTTAGATCCTTATACATGTATACATACTGTTTATTTGTATACTTTATTTTTTGCCATTTCTGGGTGTAACTGAGACATTGGGTACACAATGTCGTTCCACCTCACATACCATACCACACATGATACGAATGACAATAAAGAATCTTGAACCTTAAAGAAATGCCTACTGTATGTTGTTCCTTGACTATAATAAAGGACAAGTACTAAACAAAAACAATTTTGAATTTAAATAAGTTTTTTTTATTACTCATTCAGACACTAAAAACAACTTTTTTTTTTTAGTCCAACAAGAATCTAAAGACCGAAAATACAAACCGGATTCCAAAAAAGTTGGGACACTAAACAAATTGTGAATAAAATCTGAATGCAATGATGTGGAGATGGCAAATGCCAATATTTTATTTGTAATAGAACATAGATGACAGATCAAAAGTTTAATCTGAGTAAATGTAAAATTTTAAAGGAAAAATATGTTGATTCAAAATTTCACAGTGTCAACAAATCCCAAAAAAGTTGGGACAAGTAGCAATAAGTGGCTGGAAAAAGGAAATTGAGCATATAACGAACAGCTGGAAGACCAATTAACACTAATTAGGTCAATTGACAACATGATTGGGTATAAAAAGAGCTTCTCAGAGTGTCAGTGTCTCTCAGAAGCCAAGATGGTAAGAGGATCACCAATTCCACCATTGTTGCACAGAAAGATAGTGCAGCAATACCAGAATGGTGTTACCCAGTGTAAAATAGCAAAGACTTTTAAGTTATCATCATCAACCGTGCATAACATCATCAAAAGATTCAGAGAATCTGGAACAATCACTGTGCATAAGGGTCAAGGCCGTAAAACTCTACTGGATGCTCGTGATCTCAAAAGTCAAAGTCAACTTTATTGTCAGATCTGCAATATGTACTGTACAGGACATACACAGGACCGAAATTGCGTTTCTCTCAGTCCCTCGGTGCAACAGTAAACATCTAAACATTGAAACACTGAAACATATAATAATAGACATAAGCATAAAATAGTAAAACTAACACTGTCCTGAGTTTTTTGCATAGTGGAATAAGAGTATGAAAATTTACACCAACTCTAAAACTAAAACATTAAACATTTAATGAACATAATACTGTCCTGAGTTTTTGCATACTAGTATAAAAAAAGAGTATAAAAAGTATAACTAAAATAAACTAAAGGTTTCTAGCATTGACATTTGCAAAGTGGCAAAGCAGCGTATGAGTTAATGTACACAGTATATGTATGAGGTAGTAGTTGATGTTGTTATAGAGGCAAAAAGTGGCATATGCAGTAAGGCACATTGGGCATCCCTAAATAAGACCGTTCAGAGCACACTGTATATGTATCAGCAGTGGTGTAGATATTAGAGTAGTGTAAATGTAAACAGTAGTAATTACATGTAAGCAGTAGTAATAAAAGTAAACAGTATTAATAAATGTAAACAGAGAATGTAAACAGTATTATGATTATAGGCAGTGATGTAATACAAACATTAGTGCAAGTATGAGAAGTAGTGCAAACTGTATGAGCACATGACCGAGAGCTTAGTGAATAAACCGTTTGATGACACAGAGTCCAGTGTTAAAATCTTTGTGTTGTGTGGTAATGTGTGAGAAAGTTTTAGTGTTAAGGCAGTTCAAATGGGAGGGGGGCAGAGCAGGCAGAGTGTTTAGCATCCTGACTGCCTGATGAACAGAGCTGTCTCTCAGTCTGCTGGTTCGAGCCTGGAGACTCCTCAGTCTCCTCCCTGATGGCAGCAGTCTGAAGCAGCTGTGTAGTGGGTGTGTGGGATCACCTGCCATGCGGTGGGCTTTCCGAGTGAGGCGTTTGCTGTGTAAGTCCTGCAGTGAGGGCAAGGAGGTGCCCACGATCTTCTCAGCTGCTCTCACAATGCGCTGGAGGCTCTTGCGGCAGGATGCAGTACATGCACCAAACCACACAGTGATGCAGCTGGTCAGGACACTTTCTATGGCACCTCTGTAGAAGGTGCTCATGATGGGGGTTGAAGCTCCAGCCCTTTTCAGCTTGCGGAGAAAGTAGAGACGCTGGTGAGCCTTCTTTGCCAGTGCTGCAGTGTTCCTGCTCCAGGACAGGTCCTTTGAGACGTGCACTCCCAGGAACTTGGTGCTGTCTACTCTCTCCACTGCGGTGCTGTTGATGGTCAGAGGGGCATGTTGGGCATCCTTCTTCCTGAAGTCCACAACAATCTCCTTTGTCTTCTCCACGTTGAGAGTGAGATTGTTGTGTCCGCACCACAAGGCCAGGCGGCTCACCTCGTTCCTGTAGTCCGTCTCATCGTTGTTGCTGATGAGACCCACCACTGTTGTGTCGTCCGCAAACTTGATGAAGTGGTTGGAGCTGTATGATGGTGTGCAGTCGTGTGTTAGCAGGGTGAATAGAAGGGGGCTCAGTACACATCCTTGTGGGGCCCCTGTGTTCAATGTGATGGTGCTAGATGTGTTACTCCCGACTCGTACTGTCTGTGGTCTCCCAGTCAGGAAGTCTAGCAGCCAGTTACACATTGAGGTATTCAGCCCCAGACTGTCCAGTTTAAGGATGAGCTGTTGGGGGATGATGGTGTTGAATGCCGAGCTGAAGTCGATGAACAACATTCTAACATAGGAGTCCTTCGTGTCCAGATGTGTGAGAGCTGTGTGAAGGGCAGAGGAGATGGCATCGTCGGTTGAGCGATTAGGTCGGTATGCAAATTGGAAGGGATCCAGGGAGTCAGGGAGGACAGATGTGATGCTTTTCATGACTAGCCGTTCAAAGCACTTCATCAGGATGGGGGTGAGTGCTACTGGGCGATAGTCATTGAGGCATGCGGGCGTTGCCTTCTTTGGGACAGGGATGATGGTGGTGGCTTTGAAACAGGTGGGGACGATGGCCTGGCTCAGTGAGATGTTAAAGATGTCCGTGAAGACCGCTGCGAGTTCCCCTGCACAGTCCTTCAGCACACGACCAGGTATGTTGTCAGGACCAGAGGCCTTCCGGGCGTTAATCTTGATGAATGATCGCCTTACGCTGTCTGAGGACAGCGTCAGCACCTGGCCATCAGGAGAGGGGGGGAGTTTATGTGCTGGTGTGCTGTTACTTGCCTCGAACCGAGCAAAGAACTCATTCAGTTCATTCAGCGCAGAGGCTGAGCTGTCACAGGTCTGGGGGGGTGGTTTGTAGTTTGTGATGGTCTGTATTCCCTGC